>VZRH01006604.1:3116588-3194538 GCA_013397555.1 Urocynchramus pylzowi
CGCCTCGCACTTCGTGGCACCGTGGGGCTCCCGGCAGGCGCGGCGGATCCTGCCGAAGGGCTGCTTGAGCCCGAATGAATCGGGGCCCGATCCCGCTGCTGCTAAAGTCGGGGAGGACAGGATGAGGCCATTTATAATTAGCTCCCTTCTCCTCCCCTCGCCCCTGGGGGGTGTGAGAGGAGGAAACAATAGACATCAAGTGCTGGTTTCGCTTTTCTCTGTGTGCCTTTTAAAGTACTAAGGCTATGTGGAGGAAGCAGAATTGGTACTGGCTGTCTGACACCATCTGTAATTTTGTTGACAACTTGTTTAATAAAACATTTTATAATTTTCACTTATTCTTTAAAGTTGCTGATCGGGAAACAATACACATGTAAATAAATTATGCATGGGATAAATTAGGACAAAAGCAGTAGGACACATAATAGGGGAGGGATGCAGTGCACAGTGTTTTATCCTCATGTGTCCTTCCTGACAATGAACGGGAGCTGAATGGCATTTGCATTTCCTCTGTCTGCGTTTTGATTGTATCTCAGAACCCACAAACGCCCCCTACAGAAACCGGCCACACAAAGGTTTTGCTCCGAAATGGGGGACAATGTAGAGACTGAGAAATCCGGGCTCAGGTATCAAGCAGCTCCTTGTGTGTGCTTGTCCATTTAAGAGTGCCCAATATTCACTTTGTCTCTGGCACTTGGACACACATGTGGCCTTGTTCATGCTAGACTAGTCCCTCCGAATAATGTATTCCAGTACCTGAGCATCTGTGGGAATGCATAGAACATCTCAGTGCATGGAGTCCCTTATTAATGATTGGTTTCTCCCTACTCAACTTGCCTCTTTCTCTGTCACTTTCTGGTTCTCTTTTGGTGCTTTCTTCCCTTTGCTCTTCTTTCCTTCACTTCCTCTGGTGAACCAGTCAACGTGACATGACTGCCTGTTATTTCTGCCATTTATTAGCTTGTTGTTTACCAACACGAACACGGTGTTACAGACAAAAATATCTGAGATCTAAGTTTAACAGGTCTGCAAGGTAAAGGTAGCAGGTGTTTGGACAAGCACATGCTTCTTCATCTGTAGAAATGGCAGTATTCTGACAGCTTTGATGGGACAGAAGTGGATTCGAAGTGTTGAAGTTGTTGTTGATGGGGTTTTTTTCCCACTAGTTTGTCTATGTATCTATAGTTTTTGTTTCCATCTTCTTCTCCTTTGGATATTTTAATATGAAGACATTTGAGTGGTGCAGTAGAAGAAACAAATGCATTTAGAAAGTATTCTGAATTACTTCAAATGTCAGTCAGAAATCTCAGTGGACTTTGTAAACATTCATTAATTAAACCTCTCAACACCCCTGTGAAGAAAGGATTATTGCCTTTGTTTTATGGATGGCTAAACTAGGACAAAGTGGTTCAGAATCTCTCTAAAAGATGAAGTCTAGAATGCAGGCATTCAACTTCCAGTTTTAGCATTTAGTCCCATTTCCTCCATCTCTGCCTTATTAGTGATGTGCATATGGTACCATAATGCACTTAATGTAATTAAGACCTTGTAATTTACACAGTCTTGTCTAGAAGCTGAGCTGGTTTCCTCCCACCCCTTCTCTGTCTTTACTCCCACGAATGACTTTTATTTCAGGTTGTCAATTAAACTCACTAAGTGGAACATAGGTTAGGTTGTTGCCATTTCAGCCTGTGAGGTCCCCCGTGCCGTACAGCGCTCCGCCTGGACACTCACCAGAGGGCTGTTGCCTCCCAGGAGTTTAGCAGTGCCAGTGCCCTCCCTTTTGCTCAGGGCAGCCTCTGGGACAAAAGAAGCTAACTCAGGCTCAGCTGTTAGGCTAGCTCACTTCCATGCTGACGGCGTTGTTGGAAACTTTGACGTACTTGGGGACACTTATTCTCTGCCAGGTGTTTGGGGAGCAGATCATCACAGACCTGTGTGAACAGTGCTAGATCTACAGCACAGGGCTGATCTACCAGGCCTGTTCTGTCTCTGCATTCCCACTGCAAACACACAGCAGCAGTTGGGTTTTCAGTTGCTGTACCTTCTCAGATAAAATTGCCTTGACAGCCAACTCCGGCCTTTGGGCTGCCAAATGACCTTCCTTGTGCTGATGAATTCTGTGTCATGAGACACCTGTGAAGAAGTGGTCTGTGTTCCCATCCCTGTTTCACATTGGCAGGAGACCAGTGTGGGTCTTGGGGTCTTGTATGGCATGAGTATTTCATTAGTGATTACTCTGGCTTGAACTCAGGCTGGGGACTCTTAACTGGAAGGTCCTGTATCCCATTACACATCCCTGATACAGCCCTATGTCCTGATTAAGTGCTGATGAAGACTGATTTTTTTTTTGGTGGACATTGTTGCATAAGCATCTGGTAGCTGATTTTTAATATTAAAGTGAAAGTATAATGTGCAGCGCTGCTTTCAGCAGGTGGAAGCAATAAAATAGACAGACAGGTTGCTAGTTCAGTGTTTACAAGTGATGTGGAGGTGATTTTAGTGTGGCCTTGCAAAAGGGAATTTTCTTCTGCTTGGCAGAACAGGGTTTGTTTGGCACATTAAACCATGTACCAAAATCTCTACAGCAATTTCAGTGTGGCTCTGATGTTACTTAAAAACATAAATGAGCCCTAATGTGATACACTTCAAATCAAAACTGTTGTCCACACGAAAACTATATTTTCTAATATCTCAACAGCAGCTTTCAGAGAAAACAAGATGAATGTTACTGTGTTTACATGGGGAAATACAAGTATAAAACCAAAGTCATTGGAAGGCAGAAAAGGCAAGTTAAGAAGACCTGAGGATACACTGGTTTTGAATACGAGAGGCTCTGATAAATGGCATGTTGCTTGTTGCAGTGTTATGTCTGGTTCCACCAGTCCCTTATGCATGATTAGTTGTTGCAGTGCTTTTGTAATTTTGTTTTGTTGGTCTCTCAGTCTTTCACGGTCTGTCTAGATGTGTGGATGGATGGAGGTTGTGTCTCAAAATTGCCACTGAAGAAAAAGTTTTTAAAACATATTATTTCTGGTGTGCAAAAGCAATGTTGAGCTATCTGGGTTTTGCTACACAGGCCTAAAGGTATGATTTTTTGGAGGGTGTTATAATTTCAAGATAAGCACTTGTCCAATGGGCTGGATGCATGATGCCCATTAGGTAGGATTCACAGTGTCCGAGTGGGAATACTTCAGGCAGAAGTCAGGTACGCAGAACAAAGTGGGGCTCTGTGTCAGTCTGAGTCATGGGGAAGGTCGTGTGGCGCATCCTTTGTGGAGCCTAATGAAAATTGATTTCCTCCTCTGCTTTCCTAAAACTGGAAGCATGGTATTTCAAGGTTGCTCTCAAGAGCAGACTTCGTCCATCTTGTATGTCTGTCTTCTACATCTCATGGCAGTTGGCTGTACCTCTTCTGTCCTGAAATGAGGCCTTCCAAAGGCCCCACTGGCTGTGAATAAACCCTCTTTTAGCATTGAAATTTGCCGAATCTGGAATTTTCTCACTCTGGTTTGTCTTTCATGTCAGAGCTGAATTTCTTTGCTCAGTAGATCAATTTTACAATCTTGGTATTTATTCTGGGCTCATCACTGTGTTGTCTGTATGTGATGTTGCCTTGAGCAAGAACCATTCCTGTATTGTTTATCCCTGAGGACTTGTAGGAGTGGAATGAATCTGTTCCGGGAGTTGATGTTTTTTTCCCTTGGAGAGACCAACCTCTGATCTGAGGTTTCCCTGTCTGGGGTGACATACTCCCATGTGCAGACAGGCAGCACCAAGGCAGTGTTGCTTGAGGCCTGCTCTGAGGGCTTCATTAGGACTGTGCTGTTCTTCTGGCTTTGCCTGGCAATTTTGCCCAGGATGCAGAGACTGAGGAGTGTTAATCACTTCCTTAGTGCAGGTCTCAGTTTTTGCACTGGTTTGTTTCTTAAAGGGAAAGTTATCTCATCAACACAATCTAAAAGGAATCATACTTTAAGAGTACTTTTCTATTTCAAAATCAAAAATTTTCAGATGGAAGTGCTTCTTTTTTTAAAAATTTCTCTATAGTTTGTGGAACAACCCATATACGCTGGGCGAGTGCATGAGAAGCAGAAAGTGGTTTTCTTCTTTCTTATTTCAAAAGAAAGAAGAGAACTGCACAGTGTGTTTTTACTGTCCAAACTGAGTGACATGTAACACAAATATCATAAGTGAATACCTGTCGGGGTCTTCTCTGCTCTCTGAGATGACCCCAGGTGTTGGTGGAAGCCGCTTTTCCCAACCCAGATGTCCAAGAAGGAGTCAGGAGTCTTCTGCTCGTGTTCTCAGTGATGTTTATTATTTCTTATCTAAAATATTTTCTGTCTGGCCCGCCCAGCTCTGGCTAGCAGGTCAGTCCAAGGCGCACTGCCCCCCAAGGGGGCTGGTGCTGTCTTTTATACTGTGAACTACGTATTAGATATTTACAATTGTGTGCCAATCCCTAACACCTATGTTAGACAGTGACTTTCTACTCTGAACCAATCTAAAAATGCCAGCATCACCTAAAAGACGGATTTCAGGAAGAAGAAGGAAGAAGGACAGGGCACGCCCCAATCCCTCCATCTTAGGGTTTTAGACCCCCCTGTACCAAATACCAAATTTTTTCCTTTCACCCTCTAACTACTGCTACTGTGTTGTCTAAACTTTTGTGACTTGTGATTCCTCATATAAGGTTGGTAATTTGTCCCACGGGCTGAAATCAAAGCCCCAAGTGTTTTTGGCTTCCTGCCAGGGCCGCCCAGACCCCTGTCCGGGGTTTGGGGCACGGAGAGGAATGTCTTGGATTCTGACAAATACCGAAAATTTAAAATCCTCATTTATCTTTAATAGCCTAAATTATTCAAAGCATGATACTTTTTAAAAAATTGTTATATATGGTTTATTTCCCATCAGAGCATATTTTGGCCACAGGTTCCCAGCAGATGTCTCAGAAAAGAATAATGCAGTGTCTCAGGGGCTGCTGGCCAACACCCCTCTCCCAGGGCAGCAGCATCCTCTGCAGGGTGGGAATAGCAGGAGTATGTCAGCATGTGCCCCAGTTCTCAGGTCAGCTGCCTGAGCTGGGTGCGGTCAGGGAGTTACGATTCCAGCCATGGAAGGCTTTACTGGCACTCCAGCCTTGTCTGAGGGGAGGCTTCACAGGGAACCAGTGGAGCAGCAAGAGCTGGGGAGGGACAGGTACTGATGAGTGTGCACTAGGTGGCTGTGATCAGCAGCGTGTGCTTGCCAAATCCTGATGCATTAATTTCATGTTCTGCTGAGCCGTAGCTGGGAGAGAGTCTCCTGCTCAGGTGTTGATGGGGACACTGACTACATCAGTGTTCTTCTGGTGAGAAAAGTTGGTAGTGATATTTAATGTCACAGTCTGTTGTGACAAAACTGATCCAACCTGAGGATCATCTCTTCATTCATACAAAACCATGAGTTCTGTTAGTCTGGTAACTTTCTACTTGCTTTCTGATAATTTTCATAAATTAATGTGGAATACCAACTGTAACAAATATGAAATTTTAGTATGCAAAAGAAAGGAACTCTGTGTAACTTATAGTTTCTCTCCCTTGTTTTTGCTCAGATTCCTGCTCGTGGTACAATATACAAAGACTTTGTTAGGACATTGTGCTAACTTTTCTACCAACACGTGGTTTAATGCATCCTGCCTCTTAGTTCTCAAAACCTAGATAGGTTAGACAGTGCAAAGAAAACCAGGTGCAGAGCAGTGAAATAAGGCCATGCCCCGAGTTGGTTAATTTCAGCCTGCCCTACCGCATCATCTGGCAGGGCTGATTTGATCTGATCAGATGTGGGCATGCTACTTCTGCCAAATGCAAAGTACAGTGCTTATGTTGCTTTTATGCTTTGAGTTGGCTTCATGAGAGCCACAGGAAGATAGATTATGGCTGTTGGAACAAAATCCCCTCTTGAAAATGTTTTGGGTGCTTTTCATGTTTTGGAAGAGTAAGTGAACACCAGTTCAGTGCTTTGTGTCACAGGGCTGTGAAGGTTTTGGTCTGCTTCTAGGAACTTTGGAGTTTCTGGTATTCCTGTGGATCTACAACTAGCTAATGTGACTACTCAAAGAGTTGGGAGAAAAATCAAAATGGCTGGAGTTATAGCCCAGATAATTCACTATCCAGTGAACACTGTGAAAAAGAAACTTATTGTGGAGATGCAAAGTTAGTATTATTTCTTCAAGGGAAAAGTCATGTCTATATTTTCGTTCCACTTCCATTTCAAGAACAGTTTTGAAGAAAGTAATCCATGGATTTGTGACTGCTCAAGTATTTTGGTCTCAATATTGTTTCCTGAAAGACTGTTTAGTCAATGATGGGGACAAATACATTTTATTTTTATGATTACTTTAAAACCTGTGCAGTTTGAATAAGCAATAATGGAAACAGTGGCTCATAAAGCTGTTTTACTGCTAAACTCCTTTGGTGGGCATTGTGTGTGAGGCTGCTCTTCTCAGTGTTCAAAAAAATCACTACCAAGTGTCCAATATCAGAAATCATATCATGAACCCACTTGTATCTACAAGCTTACCCTGATTGCTTATGCCTTTTTTTTCTGAACTACTAAAAGCTACTTTGAAGACAGTAGGTTTTTGTGTTTTCTGGAGATTGTTTATCCTCAAAGTTTTTAGTTCATTAACGTATACCTATTGATGTGAAATGTGGATTAAATCGTGATCACAAATTTAATACAGAGATTAGTACCTTTTATAGCTGGGGTAAGAGGCATGTGAGATGTGATGGGTGAGGGTTGGTGATGGGAACTTCTACTGCTTCATCATATCTGACTGATCCTTTAATTTTTAGGATCTGCTTCTCCAAAAATGATGTTTCTGTTGACGCTGGTGATGTTACCCTTCAGTGATCTAATGGCATGTGGAGGAAAGCGAGGTTAATACCTCCACAGGCAGGATGGGGCCCCAAAGGCTTCTTGCTTCTCTCTCCTCCTGTGCTGATGCAAATGAATGGGAGCTCAGTTATGCTGGTGGCAAACAGGCATTCCTGAGGTTGAAATCTAACAAAATAGCGTTGGGGGAAATAAGTTGAGAACTCTTCTCCATTTTCTGTCACCAGATCTGATTTGTTTTTGTCAGTAGTCTCAGCTAAATGTTTTATCTTCTCCTTGCTTTCCCCTGCCTCCCAACCTCTTTCCCCCATTGACCTCTATGAGCGCAGTCCTGGCTGCTGATTTATCAGGGCAGGCTGGCTCAGCACTGTGTGGAGATTGCTTTTAATTAACTCTCTTCGTTTTGCCAACCTTCAGGGAGCAGCAACCCTTTAATGATTATAATACTTTATCTGGATTTATCTCCGCCTTATGTGTTGTTTGTTGCTCTGCTTCCTCACATGCTCTTCCTGAGTCATTTCCCAAAATGAAAGGTTTGTTTCAGGTCCCTCATACAGGATGAGGAAGAGAGGCTTTAATGGCTTCTGGACTGGAAGGATGGACTCTCTATGATCTACCTGAGTGTTTTGGAGGTGGATGGGGATTATGAGGTGATGCATTTTGGGGCTGTCTTGGAGCAAGACTCATTTCAGTGACTTGCCTCTATGCACAGGGAGAGGCAGCCTTGTTTTGTGGTTGCAGCATGGCAGATGAGTGCCTACTAAATTAAATCTGCCCCTGACTTGTTTTATGACATAGGTAAGTCGCGAACTCATTGCCACAGTTAGATTTAACCCCAGTGACTTCTCTTCTCTGCCTGACTAGCTGGAATATTGCTAAAATGTGGTTAACTTCTGATGTATAAACGCAGGTCTAAAGGAGGGTCTCTCTTTACCTGCAAAAGTCTAGCTTGGCCTTCTGTGAGTAGCTCTACCAAGTGAAATTTCTTCAAACTAAGCAGAAAACAGCTACATAAAATTTCTCCCACCTGGAATTTCCTCTTTGCCTATCCTACAATGAGGATTTCAGGAGATTCCAGCATGAGATCATTAGAAAAAGTAGGTTATTTGTAATGTAAAGTATGTGTCACTTTTGTGCCAGAAAAATGCTTTATAATCATGCTTTAATTAAGCATCATAGTCCCTTTTGTGGTGTAATTTCCTCCATTATTCTGTGGGAAGACTGGCATGCACTGTCTGACTTGGTGATGGTAACACTAGTTACACCATCAACCGTTCACTCAACACTGCTTTGCTTTTGGTGTTGAGCTTAAGAGTGATGTTTTGTTTTGAAGGTGAGTGGGAATCCTTCCTTGCTAGCGATTTCACGACCAAACTGGGGAGTGGAAAAGTGAGTTAAGACTGCCTGCCTGGTTCTGAAGGAAGAAGTTCACCAAAAAATATTGTTATACCATCCTTAATGGCAGAGATTTATGCCCAGAGCTGATAAAGGCATTTTTGGGATGCAAAGACTTTACCATGGAAATGAACCAAGTGGCAACTGCTTTTGCATTTCAAAACATAAATGCTGTGCACCAGTCTGTTCAGTATGATTTTGAAGTCATTGGTGTGAGAACAGTTTCACGTGGCTGCTTGAAAATATGTATATTTAAAGCCCCTTGGTTAAAATGGCAGAGGAAATGAAGAACTTCCCAGATCTAGTCCTCCCTTACTGAGGAAAAAGAGACACCAGCTGAAAGGAATACAGTCGTGGGTGCCACTTATCCAAACGTTGGCAGCACATCACTGCGTAAGATCATCTGTGTCATCTGGTCTGTGGTTTGTGTTTGTGTCTTTCCTATCTTCTCCTGCAGTCAGCTTTACTTTAAAAAAAAATAGTTGTTTGAATTTATATTTTTATGTGTTGTTGCTGCGATTCCACAGTAACTGACTCCTGGCATTCTCATCTGACCAGATTGCAAACATATCTGGTTCAGGTACTCATTCTGCTGAGATCTGAAAGTAAATTCCCTTCTCCCCTATTATTAACTTTCTCGTTTTGTTTCCACAACTAACTTATCCACAAAGTTCTAGGGTTAGAAGAGGCTGTCTCCTGACACGTCTTCTGAATTCCTCACTGCAAAACACACTCACCATGCAAAGTTGAAACCTGGCTGGGACTCAAAGGACAATGTATTTCCCAGGCTGCTGTTTTCAGCTACCTTCTCCTCCATGCACCCCTCAGAACAGAAGAAGAGGAACGGATGAGGGGTGAGCTCTCTGCCTTTGGGAAAGGCTCTGACCTGAAAATGGATTGCAATTCCAGCCGAATTCCTTCCCTTGGTAACAGAATTGCACGCCTGGGCTCTGAGCTCTTTGCATTAATTTCATCTCTGCTAAACTTTCCCAGTCAATTAACCATGTCCATCTCCTGCTCTAGCAGCCACATGTGCCTTTTCTGCTGCAGCAGGGTTTTGAAGAAGTAACTCCCTGCAGCCTTTGCTGCAGCAGTTTTCCTCGAGCATCTTCCCTCAAGCATGGTTATCAATCAGGACCTGTCAGGTTTTTTTCCCTCCAATGCATCTATTTTCAGAGCTGTAGGAGTTTGACCTATTGCTTTTGTCTTTATAAGTGCTGCTTTTTACAAGAGGGCCCAAAGCTGCATGAAAATTTCAGTCTTAGTGTGAGGAGATTCTCCTAAGGCTGGATATTTCTTTTGCCTTCTGTCATTTTGCCTCCCTTGGGTTTTAATTTTGCTTGTCCAAAAGGCCTCGTTAAGCTGGCCAGTAGTTTTTGTGTGGTTGTTCCAGGCAGCACCTGCAGTGCAGAGTTCTCCTCTGAGTACCTGGCTAACAGGATTTCATGAAAGAGCAGTGAGTTCTTAGAGGCTGGAGTGTCTGGGAGATGCTCAGCCCTGGGGTTTGATGTAGGCTACCTTTGAAGGGAGTTCTGCACCCAGCTCTGAAGAACGGTTTGGATACTGGCACTAGTGGTCCCTTGGCAAAGCACCTATGGGGCCATGAGTGTCTTGAACATGATTTCCTTGCATGTTGTGCTATGATCAAAGGTCAGGTTGGGCTAGAGTGCCTATTAAAGCAAGAGTCTATGCTTTTTGTCTTGAGCATATGGGTGAGCCTGGTTCTGTTTCTATAGGCACCTGTATCATAAAGGCTGCCATCCTAGTTGCCATTAATTGGGTCCTGTGTGGGCACTTTCAGACAAGAAGGCAAAGACAAATTGGCCACAGTGGCTCAGTTAATGGAAATGTAGGTTTAAAGGAGGGTTCCTGGGTCTTATGTCCAGTTCTCTGGTACCATGTCAGATAATCTCTTTCATAAACTGAAAAGTCCTTGTCTTAAATCCCCACTTGGACTGTTTGTTCCCATTACTCCTCTTGGGAGGGTTCCAGAACCCACTGCTCTGGTGGCTGGAAATAGCATTTTAATCCCTAGCCTAGCCCTACTTGTGACCAGTTTATTCCCATTTGTTCTGGTGCCAGCATGGAGTTGTTAGTTTAAGTACTATGGCTCCCTCCATGTCTTCCTCTCCACTATGACTTGTACATTTGTGCAACACTATTATAAGCCCTGTCAGTCTTTGTTTTGATATACTAGACTGTCTGTGCTATCTTTTCCTTTCCTTTGGTCACTGAAATATTTATTGTCTTTGTTGTCTCTACTCCAGCTTCGATTACTTGCATTCAGCTTTCTTGAGTGTGAGTAGACAGAGTTGTACTTTGTTCCACATGGTTTTGCCCTCTACAATAACTTTCTTTTTTACCTCTTTTACCTCTTCTGTGAAAACCTTGCTTTTGCATTTGTTTGTGGTTGTGTAGTGCTGCTGGTTCATAGCTATCTTGTGGTAGACTAATACTGTTATGTTTCTTCTGTCCTTTCAGCTGTCATTGAGATGATGATCTGCAAGTTATTAAGTGAAATTTATACTGAATTCACTCCATCCAATTCTTCTTGTCTGATGCTTTTAATTTCCTTGGTGTCCCTTCAGCTTATGTAAATGGCTAGCTTTTCTCAACACACACACTTTTTGTGCCAAGGCCATTAATGGAAATACTGATTTCAGCTCCCAGAACTCCAGAAGTAACTTCTCATCAGCACGGTCTCTGTGTTCAACCCTCTTTCAGTAGTTTTTCAGTCTTCTCACCATTCTTTTAATAATTCTGACCTTCTCAATTTTCAGTAATTTCTCATATACTACTGTATGAAGCATTCTCTAGAAGTCCAAATAGCTAAGAAGTATCTTATGGAAGCAAGATGTCAAGTTTCTCTGTCACAAGGTATCAATCTTGCATCTTTGTCATTTCCTTATTGAAGATTGTTCTTGTTTGTTTTGCACTTTAAAAACTGTGTGTTAGTAAACTCTAGCTCGGTTAGCCTTACTGAATTGATTCCCAAGGCTTGTGTTCTGTAACAGTTAACAATGAGTATCTTATTTTGCTTGTTATACTCTGGTAATATAGTAGCAACCATGATTTGCTGTATCTGTTTAAAGAACTTGCTAGTAGAGGTATGGTTTTATGTCGCAGTTCTTGGGCAGAGATGATTCAGAATTTATGCCATGACTGCACAAGTGTCATTGTAGCTTCCACCACAGTCATTCCAGTGAAGCACAGCATTCCTCTAGTTCTGTGCTTGTACCTATATTGTATTTAATCTATGTACCATTCTAACTGCAAACCAGCTGAACTTTCTTTGATCGTTTTATTTTGATGCCTGAAGAACATTGCTGGTTTTTAGTAGCTTTTGCAAGTTATAACTCTTGACTTTGGCAATTCTCCGTATACTTCCTGACCTTTATGATCCATTTTTAAAATTCTGTTACTACTGTTTTCTGCTCCTGAAGGGTGTCTCTTTAATTCTGATGTCCTTTTCCAGGGCAATTATTCAGTCAATAACTTCTCCAACCTTTCTATATGAGTTTCAAACAATTATTGCATTTTTTCTCTAAAAGAAATTCCCAGTGTTCTCCTGTATTCTGCTGCTCCCATGCTCAAGGAACAGGTTTGAAGTACTTTGTGATGGTGATGAGTACTGTTCAATTTTGTATCTATTCTTGGACTGCAGAAGACTTAGGCTGTGTTGATAGAGGGAAAGCAGGGGTGATTCTGTTTAATACTAAGTTGTTTTACTTAATTAGATGATGCCTAAATGTGGCTTTTAAGATTCCATCAGTGTGAAACAATGTTGCATCTTTCACCAGAGTTGCAACCATTAAGTAGAAATCCAAAAGAGCAACATAAAGTTTATTTTTAAAATTACCTTATTCCATTTTTCACCAGTGTTATTGGTCTTATTCAGAGAAAACTGTGTGTAGTAAACACACAAATATACATATATTAGGTATAATATAGGAAAGAAAGAATGTATTTACACATGGTGTTTAGGAAAACATGGTATTGTTCATTAATCAATGTCCTTGCATTTTAAACATTTCCATATTCCTCTTACTGATGTATAGCAGTACATGATTCAAGTCTTTTCTAGTGGTCAATTTCACAAATTCATAGAAATAGAAAAAATACACATATATCCTTTTTCTTTTTTTTTTTTTTTTTTCTTACTATAGGACTCTGGGAATTTTTAAAATATAGCAGTCTTTGGATCAATGCATATTCTAGCAAGACCTTGCATAAGTGACCTAAAATCGTATGATCAAACCTCTTCTCCCCTCCCCATCCCCAGAGAGATATTTGTAATTAGATAAAATGAGGACAGAATATGCATAAGTATCTGTTATGCTGGGATTCCTGCCCAGAAAGGAAACTAATGGCCTGAGCTGGCCATAATCTTTTGCACCCTGTGTACTATTGACAAGGCTATGGCTTGAGATGTTGGGAGTTCAGGGGCAGATTTTTGCTGCTGTCTTGTGGTAACCTTTCTAAATTGACTGCTTTCCAAAACAAGTGGAATTACACAGCCTGTATTTTACTCATCATTCATTGTCAGGGACATTTTGCTTGTAAGAGAGGGCCTGATTCTTCACTCTTCTGCCTAATGCAGTGAAAGTGAGTTTAAATTACTGCTTCTCTGGTTTGCAAGTGTTACACATTCACTTTGCCCAGATGTAAATGGCCACATGAAGTGCAAGACAGTGGAGAACTTGAAGTAGAGTTGGTAATTTTTTTTCTATTTAATCTATCAATTTGCTGCTAGTCACTGGTTCTTCAGAGTGGAGTTCTGTGAACAAATTCATCTCTCTCTAGTTAAATCAAGTAGCCCTTTAAAGCCTGTGTGACAAGTTGTCTAATACTGTGATACTACACAATGTAAGAGGATGGCAGATGGATGGCACTTCAGGAATCTGGAGGCTGCTCCACGTACTGTTGCTGTTTTCTTCTTTCTCCCCATGCATATGGTAGGTGTCAGCTTGCCCCTCACAAAATTCTAGTTTTGCAGTCCTCTCCTGGGTTTGTGGGTTCTGTCTCATGACTTGGCAACAATAAAACAGAAACCCTGGGCACTTACAGTTCTGTCAGTCATCCTCAGATATCCCAGTTAGTAAATCCACTGCTGAATAGCTTTTCTTGGAGCAGGCAGGTGGTGTAAATGCTAGTTTTCCTCTCTTACTTTGCTTTAGTGTCCTTGGGATAAATGTCAGTGAAAGTGAGAAGTGTTTTGATAAGAAGAGGGGCAAGGTCACATGAAAAGTATGCCCTCTTCCATATTCCCAAGGAAGGTATCTACCTAGCATTTCCATTGTTCTGCCCTGCATAACTAAATCAGGAAAAGAGCCAAGGCCATACTGAAATTTGATTCTATTTTGAAATTATGTCCAGTTTGGCACCTTTTTGAGCTGAGAAAGTTTGGCTTGCTTTTCTTTTCCACTCACAGTAATTTGCAGAGTGGGAGATTTGGGGTGAATCTCTGTTTTCTGTGCTTACAAGGCAGCAGGAGCTTCTATGGCTGGGCTGGAATGTGTTGTTTCAACACTCTGAATGTGAAAAAAAGCCCCTTCAGCTTCATACAGACTGTGGTTTTTGTTTGTACTCAGTCAGTGTGATTTCACTGAAGTCCAAAAGTTATGCCAGTGTGAGACACAAACCAAGTCTATGTTATTTCAAGACAACAGTAGCACCAGAGAAAATTCCTTTTATTCCACCCGCCCTCCTCCCCCCCTTAATTTTTCAGACTCTCTGTCCTTCTCAGATATTCAGTAGTGCCTGATGCTTATAATTTGGCAGCACTTGTTGACAGCAGTAGCCACCTATGAGATCCTTAGCAGAAGCCTATAGCTTAACAGACAGGACAGACAGCAGATAGCTTCTTAGTAACAGGGGTGGGTCAGAACAAAATCCTGGATCTCAGCACTTCTTGTGAGCTTTGAAGATTGAACCTGGATCTGAAGTTAAATGTCTTTGATGGACAGGATCCAAACACCCACATGCTTTGGCAGAGCTCAGATCCAAATTCTGTCTACCTAAAGAATCAAGGTTCTGTTTTCATGTGGATTCTTCTACCAGTAAAAAGCAAGAGAAGGGATAAGACAGAAAATATGACACATTGGCAAAATTGTTTTTCAATAATATGTTTTTCAAAGTTTTTTCCATGAGGCGTCAGCAGCTCTTAAAAAATCACAGGGAGAGCATACAGTTGTCAATGAGCCAGAACGGTTAAATGTTTTTAAATATTTGAGTTGGGTTATTCCTTCACCTTTCTTTCTCACAAACATGCCTAGTAAAACTCCAGTAATGAAAACACTTGCTTGGGGAGGGGGATAAAAGCCTTTTCAGCAAATAATGATGGTGACATTTTAATTGCAGCATAACAACACTGTTAGCAATGGTTTAGGTTTGGCATTGAACTTATACACAACATTTGTTCTTTCATACAGTATTGGTATTGCATAGTAAAAATAGCACAATTGCAAAACTCATTTGTTACTCTTCTGCCAACTTTGTTCAGCTGACAGTTGCTGTTTGAACTTTTAAAGCAATGTTTCATCCATATGTTAATACCAACTGTACGATTAATTCTCTCTGCTTTCAAATGATTCTCTTGTACCTTTGTGGTTATTTTCCAGTTTGAGCTACCTGCAAAACCGCTTCTGTCAGATGAGCTGTGCTCATCCTGAGTGGTTCCCTACGCTGAGATGATAAAGAGCAGCCACTGCCTTTAAATTTCCCAGTACATTCCTGCACAGTTGTTGTTGCAGGCACTTTGCTTCACTAAGCTATTTCAGGATGGGACTATTCAGAAATTTTCATCTTTCTAGTGTGAGATTTGGACCTACTCTGTGATGCTTTGGATGCCATATATCCTCAGATTATTTTCTATCTGTGAAGGATTAAAAAAAAAAATCAAGAGGACAAAAACAAGACCAAGAGCATCTGTAAATGAACACTACAAGTAATGATACCTAGTACCAAGGGACAGCTGGCACTGGAAGTCTCCACTGGATCACACTTAAACTAGTTTTGGATTAAGGGAGTAAAAAAATCAACTCAGTGAATAGGGAGGGGGAAGAACCCTCCCCAGGTGACATAGTGCTTCTTTGGGTACTTTCTAGCTGGTAACAGGCTGACATGCAGCTAGACCTGCTGCTGCATCTTCATGGGAGGTTAGAATTCAGACAGAGAAGGCACAAGTAAATTAAGTAAATTTTAATTTAAATTTTTTTTGAATTCTTCCTTTTCCTACTGTTACATTTAAATGACACTTTATTTTGGGAAGTTTTTTTCCCTTTGTTTATTACTTAACAGTTTCTCATGGGTGAAACTTAAAAGGGGAAATAATCATTATGCAACAGTTTGTGTGCAGACTAGAGCCTAATCCCAGAGGGGAATCAATGGGGTTTCACACCAGGAAGGGCATCAGAGGGGGATACACTTAGAGACATCAGGGAGGAGCTAAAAGTGCTGTTGGTCCCTAAGAAGTATCTCTTACTCAGGGGTTAAATGGAGTGGTTTTGTTTCCTGACAGGCCTGCTCAGAGTTTCACTCAATGTTTCCTTCTACATATGAATGAACATAAAATGTGATGGTGAACTTAAGCATTCTGACTGATATTGGACCCAATCCTTATTTGTTCCAAGATATCACTGAGGAGTCCTGGGATTGGTGGACCTTTGCTTAGTTGGAGATTGTTTGAATGGTGATGAAAGTTACACTGTAACAAAACTGTGGCTGCACAGTAGAGGACAGTGCGTGTGTGAAGCATTTTGTTCTGCTGTAAGCTGGTCAGACACCTCTATAGCAGTAACTCTTACAAAATCCCTCATCAGCACGCTCCCGTCGGGCATCACCTGCTCCAGTGACACCGGTGCTCCCTGGGACACTGCCTGTGCTCTAAGGGAGTCTGGGGCGTCCTGGCAGCGCAGGCAAAGCCCCATTTTGTCTCTCCAAGGATAAGGGATCAAGGCCCGTGCCAGTCCAGTAATGGGGAAGAAAGAAGTAGGAAGAGCAGAGATGGAGGACAAGGGGAGGATGACTCCTGCTTCTCTTTTTCCAGCCAGGAGGGTTGGGAATGGCACATGCAGCTGGGAGCTTTCCTCCAGTGGCAGCCGCTCCCGCTTGGCAGCCACCAGCATGCTCAGCCTGGCTTGCAAATGGCTTTGATAATGTTCTTCTCTTGGAGCTTTTAAAGAACCTAAGCTGCCTTGAGAAGTCCTCCTGAGGCACACTTGGTCAAAACCTTCAAAACATGGGCTTGGAGCAACTGGTCAGGTCAGCCATGGAGGCTCTGTGAGATCAGTAACTGGGCCTGTGCTGCCTGATAAATGCAAATGATCTAGGAAAGAATGTGAAGAGGAGGTGGCAAACCAAGCTGATAAGACTAAGGATGCTCCACGTGGGAAGAACACAAGGTTGCTGCAAAGTGTTGAAGAAGAACCCCATGAAACTGAATTATTTGTGTCATTAAAATGGCTGGTTACGTTGAGTTTAGATAAATGTGAATTAAGACACATAGGGAAAAATATCTCAAATTAATATATACAGGAATGGGACAGAATTAGTTATTGACACTGAAGAGAAAAATTTTGGAGTTACAATTTTGCAGTTATAGATCTACCAAAATATATTTGTGCTCGGTAATAGGTAAAGATAATAATAAGGTAATAACTAAAGGAAAGGGAGAGAGGAAGGAAGAGATGCAGGCTGAATGTTAGGAATTAGTATCAAAGGAAAGAAAACAAACATCATTACTATGAGAATGTATTTGACACATTACTGATCTTTTCCAACCTAAATGATTCTATGTTTCTGTAATTCTATATAAGTCCAAGGTTTGAAGCATGCTTGAATACTGTGTGCAGTTTGGTCTCCCTGTGTTGAAAAGGATACAATAAGCTGAAAGATGTACTAAGAAAGAAACAAGGAGGATCAAAAGGAATGACTTCTGTATGAAGAATTACTAAATTGGTTTGGGTTTTCCAGATGGTGAAAAGATTTCCAAGTCTCCCTCTATGAGAGAGGTTCCTGAGATCAGGAGCATCGTGGAAGGGGAAAATCGGGGATGGATGGATGTTCATTCTCCCTCTTGAAGTCAAAAGTTAGGACATCAAATGAGATTATCAAGAGGCTGGTTCAAAAGGAACAAAAGGAGATACATTTTTGCTAAATGTTAAATAAACCTGTGAAACTCTTTACAATGGGATGTATGGGATATTGAAGTTTACCTGGGCTCAAAAAACATCAGCATTACAGAAGGTAGAATCCTTCAATGGCTGTTGAATTCCTTGATATCTGAATCACAGTTTGCCAGAGGCTGAGATGAGATACAAGTACATTTCCTGCAGAATATCACTATATCCATATTTTGTATGCCTCCTTAGGGATTCCATACTGGCCTAAGTTTAAGACCATGTTAGATGGACCTTTGGTCTGACCTGATATGGCCATTTTTGTTTCAAGGTCTCTGGCAGACACATAGTACTTAGAGGTGTTGCAAGAAAGGCCTTGAGAAGTTTCAAAATAAGAGACCCAGAAATGCAAGATGGAGTTATGATTACTGGCTGAATAACCAGAGCTTTGTTTTGTTCTTTGCAATGTTTGCTCCTGCATGTCAACCCTAGGGGGAAGTCGGTGTGCCAGTTCACCCAGGTCTTGCAACAACCTGAGACAACCTGTTTATTAAACATACACTTTGGCTTCTGTACAGAGGAAATGGCATGATCCAGACTGGTAATGCAGAGACTTGCATTTAGTTTCTGCCTACACCACTGACTTTCTGTATATTTTCAGACAAGTCCTGTGCTGTAGTGTTTCCCTATAGAAAGAACACATAGAATCTTTTATGTCTCTTCCTAAAGAGAAGTTTGAGATACATGGTTATAAAGTGCTAAATAAGTGCTGAAACTTGAGAGTGAATTCAAAGTGTTTGATGCTGATTTTCTTAATGGGCATTACATTTAAGAAATTTACTGTCTCTAATGTCTGTTCATAGGCCTCTCAGACTGAGTACGAAGTAAAACCTATATTCAGATTCATTCTAGAGGAAAAAAATCTTAATTAGTCGTTTTTATACTTATTAGTCACTCATTTGTTTGGGGGGGTGTGTGTCAAAGCTGTCAGGGTGAACCCCTGGGAAATCTGCAGTGGTTTGATCTGACTAGAGGAAGCATTATTGTTATTGTCTTTTCTGTCCTGTTACAGTTTCATTTTGTTTTTTTCTTTTTTTTTTTTTGCTCTCACTAGGTCACTGTTTGTGGAATGAATTTTCCAGTCATGTTTCAGATTCACAATCATAGATGACCTTTGGTCTTCCATGTGGCTCTCTTTCTGCTCCTGTGGCTATTTACAGACATGTCTTATAAGTTAATATTTATAATAAAAGGCAACTGATGGCACTTGCACATAAGGTGGTTGTCCTCTCTTCATGCTGTGCAGTAACATGCCTGAATTCTGATGAGAAGACAGAGATTCTGTTGTTCAAAATTAAAGGTATTCAGTGGAATGATTAATAATTGCATATTAGGCTCTTGATCAGATATCTGTAGATGATCCCAGGACACTGTACACACTGGGTAAAAGACCTAACAAAATCCATCTTTCTCAGTGTGCTATCTAGGTGTTCACACAGCTTTCTACAGTTGGGAGGAAGCTCTGATGTGCTCCTTTTATGTATCAGCATTTGAGCTCTCAGATATCACATTTTTGAGAAATCTTCAGAGAGGAAACACAAACTTTGGCAGCATGACCAAGAAGACCTACCTGATCGCCTTTACTGGCGGGATTCAAGTGCTGGGATCGCACCAGTGCCCTGCCTCAAAGCTGCTGCAGGTCAGGGAGTGGGGCAGAGGAGCCAGGTCCTTGTGCAAAGCTCCTCTAAGGCTGACTAATAAACTTTTAAACACTTTTCAAATGATATCGCTCAGACTGAGAAGTTCATTGGAGAGCCTTACCACAGCAGAAGAAAGCAGCAGGTCCTATTAATGTATCTGCTTCGTGCTTCCACGTGGAATACTCCTACTGGATACGGGGGCAGAGACAATATGAATGCAAGTCTGCATTGCAAATGCAAGGCAAAAGATGTGCAATTGCTTCTTGATATTATTGCATGTTTCCAGTGCTTGCTGATGGGTTCACAGGGCCACTGCAGCTGGCTGCTCGGAAGATGTGTGGATTGTGAGGAGTGGCTGGCAGTAAAATAATTAGTATTGGTATTAATATATTTTATTTTGTGCCCATTATTTAACTGTTCTTACCTGAACCCACAAGTTTTATTTTTTTTACTTGATTCTATTCCCCACTGCAGGCTGTGTGTAGAGTGAGTGAGTGAGTGCCTGTGTGGTACTTAGTTGCCAGCTGGGATTAAACCATGACACCCTGGAATTTGTTTCCACTTACACTCTAAGCTGCTTGTGTGCCAGTTACAGCTACTTTTTGACTTGGAAAAAAATGATTATTTGAATTACGTCTTACTTTCAATTTCATGTAGTTTCCTCTTGCCCATGTGTAAATTCTTCATGAAGACCACCATGCCCTCTTGCTCTCTGCATAAGTGTAGAGAGGCACCTACACATGGCCTAGCAAACAGATATTCTATGCTATGCAAGCAGTAGCTCTGTGCAAAGGGCATCCACCCTGCCTATGCTGCCAGGGAGTGTGCTCACAGCGTGGTCTTGTCTCAGGCTTCCCTTGCTAATGTGACTTCTGATTGTCTCTGTATGTTGCACTGCTTCACTCTCTGCCCAGTGACTAAAGGCATCCAGTTATGAAGCAAAATCAGAGATTAAAAAAACCCAAAACAACCACAACCAAAACCCATCACATACCACACCCAGCCCCCCAAGAAAACAAACATTCTGGTTGAAGATAGGCCACTTTTGAGCGAAGTACTGAAGGGTGTATGGAACACCTGAAGTGCCCATGAAAATGAAGCAAAATATATTAAGCTAAAATAGAAACACAAACGCTAATTTAGTGTTAATATTTCAGTTTATGTGAGTATTGTCCCTTAGTTTTACTTTCCTTTATCCATGTACAATCCCAGTTCTGATTAAAGATTTTCTCTATCTTTTGGGTCTCTGAAAAACCATAATCTGGAAGTTTTAAGGTGGTTGATTACACTGTGAAATGGTTAATTTTGAGTTCTCTCCTGCAGTTTAACCCTTCTTTTTAAGAGGCCTAGTAACAGTCTCCTTGCCAATCTTCCAAGCTCAATCCCGGTTTTTCCTCACCTGATGTTATTTTTAGTGGAAGAAAATAGAATTATTTCTAGGTAATAGGATATTCTATTTCTTTAATCCCTGGAAAGGCCAAAATGAGTTGGAGAAAGATAGGCAAACCCATGACAAAATGAAGCGATGAGTTACCACTGTTGAAGCAGGGCAAGAGGTCAGGACTGAGGGAAGGAGTGAAAAGAAAATGTGTGTGCATACATGTGTGTGCTGCTTTGCTTTGAGAATAAGTCAAAGAAAAGGACTGCAGATAAGAAGGCATCCGATCCTTTAAAGGGTTTGCAGCTTTTTGATTCGAAGAAACTGGTATTCTCATGGGTTAGGGGCATGTGTGCAGGTTTTTTTCCTCACTAATCTCTTGGTTTCCCTGTAATTGCAATAGGGACTCTTCTAAAATGTAAGTTCACATGGCAGTGCTCTCGTATGCTAATGAAGAATAAGATAGTAGGGCAAACTCTCAAGTCCTCTGGAGGGTGTGAAAACAAATCTAAGGGCTGGCTACAAGGAATGGTGACACAGGAAAACTTGGAGAAGATGATTGCCTGGATTCTAAGGCAGAAGTGCTTTATTGAAGAAAGGCTGATTAGGGAAGGCCCTGTTTGGGGAAGTGACTGGCAAAAGGACATTGGGGAATGAATAGGAAGAATGGTAGAGACATGGTAAGGTATGAAAAGAGGTTTTGTAGGCCAGAAGGGAAATGAGGACACAGAAAGACAGATTGTAATACAAATTAAAGACATTTCCTTTAATTAATTCCTTTAAAAATTACTATTAACTAGAAATGAGTATTGTAAGTAGCTCCCACTAGGCTGTGATTTCCTTATACTAATTGAGCAGTTTCTGACCCAAAGAACTTCCAGCTGGCAGCTACCACTGGTCCTGGTCCCTGAGAACTGCTGGGGTGGGCATACCTTAGCAAATGAGGAACACGAGAGCAATTAGCTATCCACAGTGCTCCCTGGAGAGGAGAGCTTGTGGGGCCTGGTGTGATGTCCTTGGGCATAAGGTTGGGGTTTTGGATGAGAAGACTCATGTCTGGAAAAACAACAAGACTTCTTTTCCAGACCCAATGTGAAAAAGTGGAAAGACAGAGCTTAGGAAGGTGCAGTGGGAACAGTGGGGGAACTCTCATGGCAAAAGAGAGTAAAACACATCTTCAGCAGCAGGTGCCAAAGCTGGTGATAATTGTATTTTTGTTCCTAAGGGGAGGTGTGAGGCAGAAGCTCTTCTCTGCATTCAGGATTTTATAGTCTCAATGGCTCGGGGCCATATCACAGCTCAGGGCATCTTATTGCTTTTCTGCCCACTGGTAATGGGAGGAAATCCCTATTCCTCCTACTCCTTCCAATGAAGAGTGGAGGCAGGAAAGGGCAAGAGAGTGTTAGGGATACCTCAGCACCAGGGTATTGCAGTGTGGACACAAACTGTACAAGTGTCCCATTGAAGTTTTGTGGGTTACTGCTGTGGGAGGAAGCAGAAGCAAAGAGCTTGCTGCTCTGGCTCATTGATTTAACCCTTGGGCTGCTAAGCAGGATTTGTCATGCCGAGTCAGACCTGTTGTCTGCTTCATCCAGAGTCTTATTCTGGAAAAAAATTTTGAAGCTGGATTTTAAATGTCTACTAGGGGTCTTAAGTGAAAGCTTTATCATGACAGCCCAATTATTTAGGCTAAACAGACAGTGAATGCTTCTTCAGAGGTGCTGTCTGCTCCAACAGATTCCCTCTCTGGTGCCTTTCCCATTCCCACTTCCTTCTCTAAGGAACTGGTAGGGACTTAGAAATGTAATCCCATTTAGTTTGCTCATTGATTCACAGGTTCTGTGCCCACTGAGTTTGGCAAGGAGATCTCGAGGGGAAGCCTGAGAGTAAATCCTTTGGGGTCTGCCTCCCTGTGAGCAGCTAAACTGACCTGACCAACTCTTCTCCCTCCCCACTTCTCTCAGACAGACTTTCTCAAAAAGATCCTGCAGGCTTTGTGTCACTGGGGTGCATTTAGTCCTAAATGCCCAACAATACCTCTCAACATGCTTCATCATCAAACACAACAGAGGCAACCTCCCACCCTTACCACCCATCTGCTTCTGCTAGAGTAATTTGTTGTTGTTCCCTATTTTGTGCTTTTTGGTATTCCAAACTGATCAGTATAAATTAGAATCTGGTAAGTGAGCTTCAGTCTCCATTGTTTTCCTGATATGGTGGTTCATTCACTTTTCTGACATGGTGGTTCATTCACCAACAGAACATGTAAAATACTTCATTTTGAAACCTGTCACGTTCTGACCAGATATTAACAACAGCACAAGGTGTGCCAAGGGGGTTTAGATGGGATTCAGGCTCTGTTGGTATATAAGATATTGGCATTAGAACCAACTTTCATGTTGCCCTAAATGACTGTTTCACCCTTGCACTCTCATTTTTGTAGTAATGATTAGCACAAGGAAAACATATTCTTGTCTTTCACATCATACATGTTAGACAAAGGGATGGAGAAGCCCAACCCATGAGTTACAGGTGCATAAAAGTGGAATGTAGGCATTGTGCTGCTCATCTTTAAGGGAGAAGAATAAAGCTGTTTTGTGTCAGGAAAGGTTTGCCAGGAGGTTGATATTTGCAGTGTTGCAGTGGTCCCAAGGACATAGTCTTCCAGATATGATTTGGAGTGATGTTCATCTATTATATATATTAAAAAAAAAAAAATTGTTCAAGTTGCTACACAATGTTCAAGATTGCCATACAAATTTCTTGTAGAAATTTGGTGGATGACTTTACTGCCCTGGTTAGTTCTGTCCCCTGTCCAGGACAAGGCTTTAAAACTGGCAGTGGACATTATGCTGGTGACCAGGACAGTTCTGAGCAGGAAACCTCTGTATCCTGTGCAGTGTACCTTAGAGACTCCTTCCTCTCCCACTATCCTAACACACCTCCTTAAGAAAGGAGCCACAATCTGCCCTGGTTTTGCTTCTCTTCATTACAGACTTGGTGGTAAGGAACCACACCTTCTTACAGTCACTGCTTAAATACTACTATGCCTCTCACTACATCCACTGGAACTATAGGTGGGAGAGTAGCTTCAAGAAAGCAATTCTATTTTCAAGAACTTTGCTAATGAATTTTGTGCAGCCAGTGAACAGACACCAGGATTTATGCTGAATCTAGTCCATGCTGTAGAGGATTTTGCATGTTTAATCACTGCTGTGCAGTGCAGAAATAGTAAAAAAATTGAGTTATTATGATGCCTCTCATTGTCCACTCTTCATGCCTTGAATTAAAGTGCTCAGAGTAGCAGTTCACATCTTCAAAGCCCACCACCAGTTACAATATAAAAATTCCTGTGATGGAGCCATGTAATAGTATTCCCATTTTTAAAACAGGGGAATTGAAAGAGAGAGAGAAGGAAGGGTAAACTGAATTCAGAGGCCTGGAGAGAGATTTACACAGCATTTAGGAGTTGCTGGTCCCTATACTTGTGTTAAGCATGATGAAACATGCCTCTGGATGGAGGATCCAGAATCCTCTCTGGATTTTATATAATGTTATATGCATATGTATGCTACAATTCCTTATGACTGTCAGTAATCTTGTTGAGACCCACACTGAGGTGTTCCCCATAGAGGTTCACCTGACTGCATCATTTCATCAGAGCCTCTCTGAAACCCTTGTCACCAGTGTCAATAGAGATACTTTAAGTGAGTGCTGGAGGCAGTAGGTTTTGCGTGGGACAGGATGTTGTATTTGTCATTTTTGATCATGTATTCTGAAGTGGCAAGATGAATTTGAAACAGTTATTCTTGGAAAAACTGCACTGTACAGAGAAAAAGTCATAATCTAAGAAAAACATAATGCCAGAAATAAAGGGTACAGGTACAGAGTAATAACAGCTGAGTTGGATACACTGGAGGTAGCAATGCAATGATAATGGTTTCTGCCTGCAGCTCCTAATTTGAAAAGAACTTTATGAAATCCTTACCATGCTTACCTTTACCCTGCTCTGCCCCAGTTGGTGTTACTCTTTGAACATGTTGCTTAGCTGTTCCCATTTTTCTGTGAAAGCAAGGCTTTTAAACAGAAACAGAACCTCTGACCCTCTCAGCTGACACCTGCTAAAGTTATATAGCATGAGACTCTCCACTTACCACTGAACACCTGAAGCTGTAAGAGGACATGTCTCCTTTGCTAGGTTGAGGTTCCAAAAAGCTTAGAAACCTGTCTTTCTTTTCCCTTGAGCCCAGAGAATACTATTTGTTCAGAAATTTTGAGGCTAAGATGTAAGTGTGTAAAAGATGAGCCTCCTTCCTCTTCTCTGTCTAGTCAAGTTGGACATTTCAGATTCTGCATTTCCTGAAAATGTTAATGAACTCTGCAAGCTGCCTGGAGAAACTAGAATGAGAAGCATGCCTAGCAGTTGGATTTTAGGCATCATGAGTCAGAACTTGTGTTTCTTGCATCCTTAGTGTTCTTGGACAGGTTATTTAACTGCTCAGGGATTCAGTTTCATTTCCTGTATAAGGAAAATAATAAACCTTATATGCACTCATAAAGGAGTGTTTAAGGGTTAGTTGATGTATACTTGTAAAAAGCCTTAAAAGGGCCTATTGAGAGACAACCTGTAATTATCGTGTGCATCATGATTACCTGAGATTGCTCCTCATGATTAGCTGAGATTGTTCCTCATGATTGTCTGAGATTGCTTCTACATGTGTATGTGTACATGTATGCACCCAGCTGGTTGGGGTACACAGTCTGCTGAGGGCACCTGCCCAGCAGCAGATTCAAAAAGGAATTCTGAGATTTGGACTGAACCCTTCTGCTAATGTTAAATTACTTGCTTCAGTGGGAGTTGACATTTACTGAGGTATTAACTTAGGAAAAGGAGGGGATGATGAAGGAGGAAAAGAAGTACTCCTCCTTGTATTTTGGTGGTTGCAGGTTCTTTCCTTTATCTACAGCATGCTTACAGGCAAGATCTTACTAGACACCCTCACCTTGCCTTAAAAGATCAAAGGCTCCTTCATTCAAAGGAATGAGAAGATATTTTATACTCCACAACCCTTTTAAGCCTATGGCTTCTCTCCAAGGGAGGTAGCTCTAATGGTGTTTCTAGTGATGTGTCTACTTGTCCACAAGAAACTAAATTGAAGCACCTCACCCCTCCAGTTTACAAACTCTGTGCTATGCATACCATACATGCAAGAGGAGGTCACTGTCATGAGAAGCTGTGTGGGACAGGCAAAGATGAATTTTGGTAACTCAAGTTCTACAACAGATGTTTAATAGAAAGGTGTGGACTTTGTTTCAGTTCAGTGATATTACTGATCTTGGAAAAGTACAAAGAAATGAAAGGTGTGGTTGAAGGTGGAGTCTTTTAGTAGGGCAGCTTCCCTCCTCTCTGGATTTCATATGTATTTTTAACTTTTTTGCTTCTAATACCTTGAAAAGAAATGGAAGACCTCAAAGAAACACTGATTTATTCTTTAACTGAAAATTTTAATGTTCACATGTCTAGAATCAGAGAATGTCTAAGACACATATAAATGCAGGACTGGACCTTCTTATTGAAGAGTTACCTGAACCTTCTTTAGGGTTTGACCAAGAACAGAATGCTGTGTGTTCAACTTGTGAGGTAGATAGAGGGAGCAGGGAGTTCCTGGGGTAATTATTTGGAAACTAGAGAAGACTGGGGGCTGTTTTCACTGAGTGTTTTGGAGTGAAGTACGCCAATTCATCAAAACCAATGCAGTTTGCAGAACACAGTTGATTTTTGAATTAATTTCCTAATTCAAATGGTTGAAGCTGTTTTTCGGAAAAGTTTTAGAACACGTAAAAATGTTCCATTTTGATATTTTCTGATTTATTTCTTTTAAAGTGGAAATTACTTAATAATTCACAAGGCGCCAGAGGTTAAAATCAAAGCAAAGCACTGTAATTGACTTAAAGACATTTTTTTAATGTATTGTCAGTTTATGCCCTTTTCTAAGACTTTTAGATTCTTGTACTGTTGTGGGAGAGGGCAACAAATCTCCAGAGGTGAGAAAACAATTTTGCAAACAGATTTAGTAAATGAAAGATGTTAAACCAAGAAGTTCTAATCATAGTTCTCTGACTGTCTGTGCCATGTTGAACAAAGCAGAAGCTCGTATTATAACCAGGACTACTGCTGCTTACAGAATCACTTAGGTTGGGAAAGACCTCTAAGATCATCAAGTTCAACCTTTGATCCCACCACTCGCCGCCTTGTCTAACTAGACCACAGCACTAGGGGACATATCCACTAACACCTTGATCACCTCTAGGGAGGGTGACTCCACCACTGCCCTGCCAAGTCTGTTCAATACTTAACAACCCCTTCTATGAAGAAATTCTTCCTGATGTCCAACCTGACTCTCCTGTGGTGCGGCTTGAGGCCATTTCCTCTCCTCCTGTCACGGGCTGGGAGAAGAGGCCAATCCCCACCTGGCTACAATCTCCTTTCAGGGAGTTGTAGAGACTGATAAGGCTACACCTGGGACTCCTTTTCTCCAGGCTGAACAACCCCAGCTGCCTCAGCTGCTCCTCATAGGACTTATGTTCTAGACCCTTTGCCAGCTCCATTGGACACACTCCAGCACCTCAGTGCCTTTCTTGCAGTGAGGGGGTCAAAACTGAGCACAGCACTCAAGGTGCAGCCTCAGCATGCTGAGTACAGGGGGACAATCACTGCCCTGGTCCTGCTGGCCATGCTATTGCTGATCCAGGCCAGAATGCCACTGGCCTTCATGGCTACCTGGGCACACTGCTAGGTCATGTTCAGATCCATTGTGTAGGGTTGCAGTATTGGTCGTCTGAAAATTGCGACACAGGCTGACCCTTCTCTTCAGGAAAGCTAAAAATAATTTTTTTAATGGTGCCTTTTTGAATGTCTTTACATATTGGATTTTGAGCCTTTAGGTTACAAGTCCAAGGTATTCCCTGCAAACCCAAGAATTAGAAACACTTTTATACCCATGAAAGCTACAGCTGCATTAATCATAAGACTCTAGAGCAGAACTTTGAGGAAGAGCACTACATTGTGCAAAACGTGAAAACAGTCCATGGGAACTGGTAAGAACTGCTTTATGCTTTTTTGATACTGAAAGTGAGTTGAGAACTGTTGATAGCTTCTGAGAATCAAGGTAGGTACTTGACCATTCCTGTTTATTGACTGACTGACTACAAAGAAGGCATGTGAAAATGAATAATATTCTTCCTAATAAAGTTGCCTGGAGTTGCAAAGAGAACATGATTCATGCAGATTTTATTGGCTGGCCCTTTTTTGTGTATGATGACAACCTATATCAAACTGAAACAAAGTGAGGCTCTTTCATGATTGCCAGAATATATTTAGCTTTCCATAACTTATTCACCTGGTTTGGAAACTAGCTTGATTGTTTTTTTCAGGAAAGGTGTCTGCTTTTGCCCCACTTCATGATCAATAAACAAAAATGCAAGGAAGACGAGTAGCTGATACCAGGTCACACACTGAACTATCTGCTCACCTGCCTTTTGCACTGTAGACCAGTCTGACTTATGGTCAGGCAAATGAAGACCAGCAGTAGTTATCTTCTTTCTCCTCTCTTTTCTCATTCCTCACATGCAAATCAGTCCCCCTCACAGTCAGGGATTTCTTGCTTCGATCCAGTGCTTTGTACAAAAGGCACCAGAATGGACATGTCAATTCACAGGATGTCTCCTGGCATTGTGCTGGGCTGACTTCCAAACCCAAATGAATGAATGAGGCAGAACTGGATTGGAGACTATATGAGGGACAGAGAGTTGGTCATAGGGAGATCACAACTGGGCAGGGAGCAACTGTCTCCTGCTAAATCTTTCATGAATCAACAAATGATGCTACATCTCTGTCACAGGCTCTGGGCTCACTGAAGCTTCTCAAGCAGGGAAGTAAAGCCTTTATATATGCTTGGCAGGACAGAGGAGGGCCCTGGGCATACTCTGAAGACAGTCTTTTCCCTCTTTTATAGGTGTATCTAAAGATAAATGATTAATGTACTATTCCTGCTGACAAGGTTCTCTTAAAAACATATACTTCATTGTGTGTAACTTAGTTTTTGGAGTGGCTGTTAAAGATTAGGCTCACTGTGGAGGCTGGGATGGGGAACTGCTGTTGATGTAGAGTGAATAGTACTCTTGTGCCTTTTGGAAGGGCAATTTGGATTTTCTCCCTTGGTGCTTTTGTAGCATGCTGTTGGCATGGCACTTGCCTGGCTGCTGCTCTCCCAGCCTGACCCCTGCTCCTTCAGGTAGATCACCATTTCAGCTACTGTTTTCTGTTGGGCAGATCAAACAGCATCCAGTTTTATCTGCCGTGCTTTATCTCCTGTCATGAAAATCAATTCTCCCATCCTCCTGTGAGATAGACTATTCCCTCATCAAATGCCTCATGTCTTCCTCCCTCAAACTCTTCTTTTAACTTGTTTATGCTTTGACCAGGTAGTTTGTTATATGGCTACATGTGGTTTATACAGCTGGGCCTCTGAAAGGGAAAGAACCCTCCCAAACCTGCAGCTTACATACTTCTTTCTCCACCTCCTCTTCCTTCTCTCCTCCCCGCCCCCCACACCGGAAAGAAAATATTCAACTAATCAACGGTTGTATCTATTAAAGTATTAGTCTGTGGGATACTACATGCAAGAGCAAATCCTACAGAAACCTCTCGCACCTGCAGGGGAAATGTTCCATATATGGCATCGAGGCTGGCAGAGACTTGATTCGGAATAAAATTTAAATGATTCTGGTCGTTTTGCCACATCCTGTTTCTCTCACTTATGCATGCACTATTTTGATAACCAGCAAATAGTTCTCAGTTTGCTGGAGCTAAAGATAGCCTTGAATTGTAGCACTAGTACCCTGCTCCTTCAGAAGTGCTCAGGCTCTCTCCCCTTGGGGCCAGCCTCAAAAACTGGGGTGAGACTAAGTTTCCTTTCTGCCATTTCTTTAGGCTTCGCATGATTTCATAACTGCTTTTGAAGTGTTTCAGAGTAACCCAAACAGGAGGAACTGCAGAATTTCAATTTCTGGTTACTTAAATGACCAGTGTCATCTCTCTCTTTGTTTCTTGTGATCCTTTGTTTTGTGTGAGATATGAAGTAGATGAAGAAAAGCAGTTGGTATGTTTCAATTTCCTGACTCTGCCTGGGGGCCTTCCCGTGTTAACTCTGTTTCTAGGATTAGGGCTTTTTTGGCATGTGAACCGTTATCTAGATCTCTTGGCTGAGACTTAGAGTTTACCTTGGTCTGCTAACATGTGTTAATAGTGTAAATGCTTTGTATAGAGCTTTGACTTGGACTAGTGTTTAATTAATGAAGAAAACACAGCATCTCTCCTGTGAAGACAGACTAAGAGCGTAGGACTTGTTCACTATTGAGAAGAGAAGGCTCCAAGGAGACCCTATAGCACCTTCAAGTGCCTAAAGAGGACTTAGAAGGCTGGAGAGGGACTTTTTATGAGGGCATGTAGTGATAGGTCAAGGGGAATGGCTATAAACAGAAAGAAAGTAGAATTAGATTGGATAAATTAGGAAAAAATCTTTACTGGGTGGTGAGGCACTGGAACAGGTTACCCAGAGGAGTTGTGGATGCCCCATTCCTGGAAGTGTTCGAGGCCAAGCTGGATGGAGCTCTGAGCAACTTGGTCTAGTGGAAGGTGTCTCTGCCCATGCAGGGGGGTTGGAATGAGATGATCCTTCCAATCCAAACCATTCAATGATTCTATGGAATGGGGAGGAAGACTACAAATCTAGTTGAATAACTGTCAGGGATTAAAATGGAAAATTGGCTTAATAGTGCTCCACTGCTGGAAAATCCCAGTCTGGGCTCCAGAGCAGTTTGTGTGCACACTCAGATGCTTACCTGTGCTGTTGCATTCAGCCCTAGTGAATACAGGCCTCCTCTTGAAGCTGAGATCTAGTTACAATTAATATTTTGTTACTCTCAAGTTTGAAGAATGACTAGGCTGGGGTTTTATGCAGGTCTGTCACACATTTTGAAAACAAAGTTCTTCCTGATATTTGATGCTTTCTAGGCCTTTCACATAATCTATGTTAAGATGACTCAGACTTTGGTCTATGCATGCTTTTGTTCTTCCCAACAGAAATGGAGAAGATGTACATTTTAACTAGATATTTATAGAAGATTTTCGTAGGACAAAACTGGTAAGGAGCTCCTGCTACAGGCTTATAACTTCTTCATGCTTCTTTTCCTTGGTGTATCAGGGGATGCTAGCCATCCTGATGTAGCCATTTAAACAGCACACAAAACCCCTGGCAGTGCAGTGCCCGATAGCACAGAGTGCTGCAGCTCCCGTGCGGCAGCTGGGGGCCCAGCGCTGGGCACGTTTGCCATTTCCACCAGTCATTTGCTATCTGAGGGTGATCTGGAGTGAGGATGAAGTCAGTGAGACTGTTCAGGTAAGCAAGTCCAGTATTTTGGGATGCCTTGCTCTCATTGGCAATCCTGGAACTACTCAGCTAAGTGAGACTAGTAACAGTTGGCTGTGTATGGAGAGTTGTGTTCTTTCCATTAAACAAAACGTGACCTCTACAGGTTCTCCTTTTCTGGTGTAAACATGATGTCTACACCAACTGGGGAACCTTTGTACTAGTGCTGCTGATTCCAAATAAAGTAATAGTGACAGGACCCTTCCCTGGAACTTACTCTGTTAAATTCATAATGCAGCAGTGCAAGAAAATGAACTCATTGGACCAGATCCTTAAAACTGTTGTAAATCTTGGTCACCTTATGGACTTTGCTGGAAGTGTTCCAGAGTACACAAGGAAATGAATGGGATCATTCTCCTTCTTTATTCCCTATCAGGACCACAACCATGTATATTTTATTTTACTTTTAGTATTTATATGTGGCTGATGCTTCCTGTCCATGGCAGGGAAGTTGGAACTAAGTGGTCCTTAAGGTGCCTTCCAACCCAAACCATTCTGTGATTCAAAAAAATATTTGCTTGCCTATTTTTTTCCTCAATGCTGCGGCTGACGTTCTATGAGCAGTTCTGCAGGGTAGAGATGCAGTTTGTTACCAAGTTTCAGCTTCTGTTGCCCATCCCTTCCTCTTTCTCCTCCTTCTCTGCTTTGTGGAGCAGATGGTGCTAATTCCCATGGTGGCTCTCAATACAGCTGAAGTCTCTTCCCTGATGCCTCTGCTGTACCAAGGAAACTCCCTGTGGTATTTTTGGAGAAGAGAACACACAGTAGATTATTATTTTTTGTTTATGATTTTTAAGATCCTATTAGGATTATATTTCTTTTTGCTATGCTCTTTCACTTCCCTTCCAACCTGTCCCAAAGATCTGTGGCCTGAAATTCTGTGCAACCTGGGGAATATTGCTTTTCAATACTGTTGTAAGTTCCATTATTTTGCATTCCTACAGACATCTATCCACCCACTGCATGTTTACCTTTGTAAACATCCTCTCATGTTGATTGTACTTAGGTTTTTTTTAAGCAGAAATGCTGACTCTTTCATGTAACAAAGGTCATTCTATTGCTTTCTGTTTCAATTAAGAGGCTGAAGTGCCACTAATTGCCATTTTTAATTAGCCCATTCTTTAGTGCCCCTTTTCTCATCCTTTGGGCCTCCCCCTCTCTTGTATCATACAAGAACAACAGGATGATTGTTAAAACACATCTTCCTCTCTCCTGGGCCGCCAGTGTCTCCTGCCCACACCTGGCAGACCCCCTGTGATGTTTCTTGGACTCCTCCAACTCTAGAACCACATCCCTGTCTTCAATACACTTCATTGCTCTCTCCTGACCTTTCTGATTCTTTTCAACTATATATTTTTCTCTTTGCAGTTAAGTCAGAGGCTTTATATAGGTGAAATCAGGAATAGAATTTCCCCCCCTGTATCCGAATGCTTTATTTATTGTGCCAGCTTTTTCTCCTAATTCAGCTTGCTGAGTTGCTCCAGCATTCTCCTGCCATAAATGTCTCTATGCATTTTTGTGTATCATATAACAATGCCTCTTCAACCCTGTGCATTGTGCTGCTCAACTTTCCTCCAAACCATTCACAAAATCCACTCCTTTTAGGCTAGCCTGCCTTTGCTGCTCTGCACCCCAGGCTTTTATGCCACATATAGAGCCAAATCCTGATGCTCCTGATTTGAAATGTTACCATTTGCTTCACTGAGACGAAGACTGAGCTCACTGTCTGCAGATTTAAATATTATGAATGGGGGGAAGTGGGGAGTGAAATGACAGGAGAAAAAGAATCATTAAGTTCATTACACCTGCTGAACAGATCCTGTAAGCTCTTGCTGTTGAGGCATGTGTCCTCCCATGCTGCTGGTTTTTGTCACCTTTGCTGTGCTATGCTTAATTTAGATTGTAAATTCCTCACATTAGACTCTTTCTGTTTCATTTGTCCTTAATGTGGCATGCCCACAGATGGAATTGTGCAAATGTAGTAACTCAAGGAGAAGATGTAGTCTCCTGAAAATTTTCCCCAGTTTAAGCAATTTTCAAAAAATAATCATAAATAAATCACCTTTTCATAGTACCAAACAGGAAATCTCTGGGCAGTGGTCAGGATCTCAGTGGAAAGTCTAGCTTCACTGTGTGTTGGTGTAATGACCACAGTAAGGTACAGAAGAGAAGCCTGTGAAGGAACATTTTGTTCATCACCTTTGTATCTGCACCAGGCTGAGGGACAAAAATCTTTAAAATTCTTTGTATGGGCAGATGTAGTTTTCCTTTGAAAATATGCACACAGGACTAACCTCAGTATGGCCTCCAGCAAGTGCTCTCTGTGGTTCTGTGTTATTTGAGAGGACAAACAGCCATCCTGTGCTTTTTCTTACAGTACTGTGCACAGTTTCCTTTATCCTGTCTCAGGTGAATCCTCAAAGGCTTGAGCCATCCCAGTGACATAATGCTTTAGAGCAGCTGTGGTTTTGTGGAGAGCAGTGAGTTTGGCTCAGGCAGTCCTAATGATGTACTGAGAGGTGGTTATGGCCGAAATGAAAGAGGCAAGAATTGCCCCATACAGCCAGAGCTCAGAGTGGAGGTGGGGGAGCAGAGCAGGATGTTTCTGGGGAGCTGCATGACTCTGCTGTTCACCCCCTTGTTCATTAGTAAGTGGCCTATGCCCTTTGTGGGTTACAGAGCAATGTATTCCAGTTACATCAAACTCTGATACTGCCTGATAGCAATGGCACAATGGATTCAACTTTATTTTGCAGCTATCACAAGCTAATTTCATTCTTGCTGAAGTCACTGGCTAAACAAAGCCAACATTTCTCTCTGATACATGTGAGATTGCTTTTCCCCCCCTTCTTTTTCTTTGTCTGCTTAAGGTTCATTTTAAAACACCAAAGACCTGATTCTCCTGTTGTTCCTGGATTTCACTGGTTTAATTCCTACAACTTGCACAGTTCTCTTGGTTTAGAGAGGTGATAAAAGAAAACCAGAGTCTCTTTCATGTTATGTGACAAGCCAGTGGTGGCATGGTGCACTGGGATAGAGCTGCTTCAGCTAGCAGTGAAGGTCTGTCTGTCTTGCTGCATCTGTTGCTTTGATATTTGAACAGGACTCTTCTGAGCCAGTCTCTGTCACTCCTTAATTAGCCTGTCACTCCAGGGAGGAAAGAAAGAACTCAACAAAAAAGCCTGAGACAGGAATCTAATGTGGCTTTACTGAATGACAGGGCACAGCACAAGGCTGGCCAAAGAAATAGATATTTAAACAAATTACTTCACATTTACACATCAGCCCTTGAGTGAGCGTCTTGCGTAATCTAAGATGGAATTTTGGGAAGCAGTTTCCAGCAGGGATCTCAGTACATCTCTTGTAAGTGCAAAGGTACTCATGAGAATAGTGGGGAAGGGAAGTCAGGGATCTGCAGCTGGAAGACCCTGTGCCACTGGCTATCCTGAAGGATACTGGTGAAAGCACTGGATGACTGGTTGGGAATTTCTGTCTCCATGTGATGGGCTCATGTTCACCTGAGAAACAGCTTCACTCACTGTCCCTAGGATTTGCACTGGAACAAAATGTATCACAGGAGTAAGTAAAAATTTTCAGCTGGAATTCCTGCTGTGTGAGAGACCAGAGCTTAGGAAGAGCCAGTCACAAGCTCCAGAGGATGTTTGAGCCAAGGATACGAATGGCCATTGAGGGAATTAAAGCAAATGCAGAACACAGGCTTGGTTATTGTTTCAGTCACTTCTAAACAGTGAGTGGTCCATCCATTTAATTCTTATGAACAGGTGTTGCTTTTTTTTGCAAGAGGCAAGAGTTCAAGTTCTCAAGTATATAGCTCAATTAGAGTGCTCTCACCTAGTATTTTTAGCTAATACAACAAGTGTAACTCTGATATTCTGCAAAGCAAGTTCTGAAGTCTTAACATGTACCTTGATTTTCTTTGACACTTTAATTTCTCCACAACCCTGTTTTTCCTGCTAGAAAATATACTTAACAGTTACATGGTGTGAAATCTCCTTTTGTTTTGTTCCTGTAACATGGTATTTTCTCCAAACAATATTTAACCAGGGAGTTCATCTTTGGCACAACTCTTACTTCAGTGGAACTACATCAGAAACAAATTTTGTCTCTAGAAACCAAGTAATGGATCAAAGATTTATCATTAGAATATCTTGTACTCTGTGACCCTGTAAATGCTTTCCACATCAGAGGCAAGGCTTTCTTTAGGACAAATGAGATAAAACACTTTACTACAGTTTGTTGTTGCCACGTAGGCTTGTTTATTTCCACATTTAAATAGATTTGACTGAAGTTAGTTCTCTTTGCTGGATTTACAGATCTCTTGAGTTAAATCTTCTTCCTGATGAGCTTGTCTAATATTGTCATCAGGAATGGAAGCTTTCCCACAGGCTACCCTGCTAATCTGTACCATTACTAGGCCTTGAATATGTGAGATAACAGGATTCTTGTATTATTTCAGCTAGAAAGTAAATTGCTAAGCAGTTGATTTAAGGTAAATCAATATATTACTTATCTAAAGCAAAATAAAGTAATATAGAAAGACACTGAGTTAAACATGTACATGTTTTAGCCAATGCAGTTAGTTCAGAAATAGACACCTTTTGATGAGTGATGTTGCAATTATAAGCGACTTGTGACTTCCTTGCTTCCAGAAATTACTGCTGCCACAGCCTCCTAGCAGAGCAGTTTGAGTGCTTTCATTTCAGGTGACATCAGTTGGTTTAGCTCTGGCCACCACTTTAAACTAGTCAACCTAACCCAGTTTCTTTTGCTCAATGAAAACTGGAAACCTTCTTCAACAAAACTGGGTCAGTAATCTCTGGTATAGTGGTACTATCACCATTGCAGCTGATGCTAGATGAGGACTTTTGTGCCCAGCAGAAATTGGTACAATCTCTTTAGGTAACTTGCTTTTTGGCACATGTGGTCCTGAAGAAATAGGCTTACTGTAGTACAGGTGCTGATGGTATTGTAATCTGACTGTTGTTGACAGGATTTTGATTCCCAAGATACTGTGTTAGGATGCAAGTTTCATTAAATTCTCTCAATGTACTTCTTTGTGGTTTTCCCTCCTCCTCTTTATTTAAAAGTGTGGCTGAAAAATTCGAGTTTTTTTAATCTTCACTACAGATTTAAATGGGTCAGAACTGGGGCTTTTCATGCTTCACAAGGATGCTATTACTTGCCAGTAACTTTTTTGTTATTGGATCTTCAAAGTTAACTATGAACCACATAGAGAAAAATATGGTGGTCAAGGTATCTGTTGACCTGCACCAGTTGATGGTACTTTGGCATCTAGCAGATAAAGAACAGCTCTGGGTTCACTTCTCCCTTGTCCCATTAGTGTAAAGGGCAAAAGTTAGGTGCACTAGGCAGAGGCAGTTGTGCAAATTCTCATTTTTGTACTGTACATCAGGGAGCCTGAGGCAGAACTAGCAAAATAAGTTCAGATTTAATAAGAAGAAAATGGAGTCTTTACTAGAATTGAACCATCTTGGATGACAAATTTTCTGAAAAGTAAAAACTACTTCCTCTATTGCTTTTACGTTCCTGCTTGCAAAAAGGAGTAGCCAAAGAATAGCCAAAATAGTGTGAAAATGCTCTTGTGGGATAGTGAGCCTGCAGGAAAGGCAGATGTTTCTGCTCTTCCAGAGCAGGGCTGTGCTCAAGTGGAATCTTAGCTCAAACTAGGCAGTGCCAGACCAGGCAGTTTGTGTCCAAATCACAACTGAAACGATTTGCTAGTGAGATTCCAAGGTGGCTGGCTAGAGAGCTGCAATAAAACCTCCCAAAGCAGTAAGTTAGACCTGAAACAATTAACCAGCTTTGTGTGCCTGCCCCAAATTGCTGGTGTGTGAGAGAAGGCAGTTTATTTTAGTTCACTGACTTATCTATAGGCTAAAAATTCACTTATTATTTTCCTATATAGAGTTTATTCAAGTACAAGTATATGTACATTATAAAATATTTATAAGGGTAGTTACAACATGGAAATATGGTGTCTGTTTCTGGCTGGACACATTTTGGAGGAAGAAAATGGAAAAATACTCTGAACTGGAGGCATTAAAATGGACTGCTAGCATGAAATTCAAAGTCAGAAGACTCGGGCATTATATTTGCCTTCTAGTTGTTTTAAACTATTTTTTTTCCTCATCTCTGTATGAAAGTTGTGAAAAATGGCAGTATCCAGATTTAAGCAAAGAATTGTCAAAACTGCAGTGTAAGCAAACAGAGATGCATTAGCTTTTCTTTTCCTAGTGTCTTCTGTACAGTGACCTTCAGTATGACTTCTGTTAACAGGAGGTTAAAAACCTTTTGATAGGAACATGAACTTTGAAGTTGGTTGTATTCCTATTACTGGAAGCTTTGTTACAAGAAATTTCCACCCTTCCCACCCCACTGCAGAGAGGTTCTTCTTGTAGATGGAATAGAAGGTGAGTGCTTTTCCCAGGAGAGCTCACAGCCTAGCATGAGTATTACAAAATCACCACCCAGCTCCTCTTCCTTCTTCCTATAGGAATAAGTTTTTCTTTTGTTTTCATGAGGTCAAATTAATTCACTGATGAGTTTTAGTGGAGTGTGGTCTGCCCCTGGTGTCCATTTTACTCATATGATAATTTCTACAGGATCTCAAGCAATCATGGTCTGTCAGGACCTCCACCTCAGGGGCAATTTGGGCATCTGCACAGTGTTCCATTCACATCAAGTGTGGGCTTTGATTCAACAGTGACTCAGAACTGAGGGCAGAATGTTGCTTCATGAAATACCAGCTAAGCACTCTGTACTGCCTGGGATTTTTTATAAATTGCAGAGCATCCCAAGAGATTCTGTTTTATTTCTTGAGTCAATGGGGCTTTGGTAGTTAGGGGTTGTTCTGAAATCCTTCTGCTGGTGATGTACTTGAGACATCATCAAGTACTTGATGTACAAGTACTTGGTGGTTGTACTGGTTGCAGTGTGAGCTGATCCAGAAGCAGCAAAGTTTCTGTCTGTTTGTTTGTTTTAACACATAACAGAAGATTGTTGAGGCTACTGACAGCATTGGAGAGGCATATTTATTTATTTATAGACACACTGTTTACATATCATAGCTTGATGAAAAGCTGAAGTCATTACACTTGAACCAAACATGTGACTCTGTAGTTATCTACATCAGGCTGCATGGCTGAAGGCCAAGGCAATATATGTATGTCTTCTGAGCTGCAGTTGTGCAGTTGAAGCACTTGTTCCTTTAGCTTGCCTTTGCTTCTCTGCTGAAAGTTAATATCCCCTTGGTGTGCCACCTAAGCTTCTTTTAGATCTCTTTTTTTAAAGTAATTCAGATTAGCATAAACAAATAATTTAAGCAGCAGGTCTCTTTACTTGAGTTTGTCTCAACTGACGGTTAGGGAATGCTTGCACAAGCCCCTTGGCTAGTGGCAAGGGTGGTAACTTCTGGTGAAGGCCTTGGGAATGAAGTGGGAAGTGGCAGACTCTCCATGTAACATGATGGCACTTGGAGGACATGTGACAAAGTCATTTCCTTTCATAGTTTTTTATATAAGCCTTGTTTTGCCTATGTAGCTTCCACTGGCAGTAACATTAATTTAAATGGAATACAATGTTCGTAAATTTTCCTTTCTGAATCACCACTGGGATTTAGTATAATGGGATTCTGTAGTGTGCAGAGGTGGAGAGAGGGGGGAAAAGTCACAGCACATGCAGAGTCGAACTCCATATTCTGCTATGGTGCATCCAGTGTGAGCAATATCACAAGGGTTATGCCTGTTTCTTATGAAAGAGAGATACTTTTTTGCTGATATGTTGACAAATGCACAAGAGTAACTGTTCTTCCTGTAGACAGGGTTGTGCAGATTATCTGTTTTGAAGGAATTTTTGTTCTGTCTCTCAGGTGAAGCTCCCACTAAACACTGCATCTTTCTTCTTTGGAGGCTCTCTTGGTGCACCTTCACAATATCATCTAGGTGAATAGGGAATCACATCTGGGCTTCTGTCAAGGGTAGTCTCTTAATGAGAGATCCAGCCATGTTTTTTGTTATATTTGCTCTTGGAAGTATGTTAATGTCTTGCTTGCACGCAGAGATAAACTGGACAGAGTGGATAGATAGAAGGATGTATGGTTGGTAGTGCAGGATGAGAGAAAAGGGGTAGAGGAACAGTGCTGCAAGAAAAAATAGCAGGAAAGTTCAACTTTATGGCCTCATGGAAGGCCCAAGGTAGTGGGCACAGTAACATTGACTAATGCTCCTGGGCAAACTGTCTTGTCCTCTTTAGAGTGTCTGTATGATCACACTTGTTATGCAGCATGGATGGCAGAAACTGTGAAGGGGCCAACAGAGTAAAATGAGGCTGAGTTAACAAGTTAATGACTTCTGAGAGTGAGGGTGAAGATCTTGAGATACACCAAAACAACAGAGACAACTCCTAAAACCTCCTTGTTTCCATCTCTTTCAAAATATGAAAAAAAACCCCCCCCCTGGATCAGTGCAGGATCAGTGTAGGACTTGCTGACTGATAGTGTAGGTCTGTAACTGGTTTTAGCCAGTGGTTTTTAGGCAGTCTTGTCTGCCAGCAGTTCCTGACTATATGTCCCAACCTGACACTGCCTTTCCTTACACCAGATGTGAAGTGGTTAAAGCAAGAGAACCCATTGTGCTTAAAACATTTTGCTTTGTATTTACATCATTATTTTACATTGTGTGATTGTATGAGAGCTGGTGTGGCATAGAGGGGAAGACAGACGTGATGGGAACAGTGGGAGGAGAAGGGCAGAGGACATTTATTTCAAGGTCAGTGCAAGCTACTGCTGTCTTTAACTGATTGTGGGACTGTGGCCTAGAAGGCACAGCATGGCCATGCAGTAGGCAAGGAAGCAGATAAAGCATGTCTGGTTGATTAAAATAGTGCAGGTGTTGAAGGTAATGTAGCAGGGCCTGTGCTTGGAGATGGTTCACGTCGTCCCCATGCCTTTAGCTTCTCTATCAGCAGAAGAGCAGATAAATCCCTCAAGGGGCTCCTGTGGGGTATGATTCAGTAAAGCCCTCAGGAGGAGAGGTTTGTAGAGACAGGCAGTGTTTGTAGATTGAAACCAGGTGCCTGTGTTGACCAAGAAAGTTTGCAGCATTTACACTTGGCTGGAAGCAAGCAAGTTTCTCTGGCCTGGTGCAGACCTTTCCTTAGGAATCGGGACTGCCACTTTGCAACGCTGAGTTTGTGCTGCACATTTCGGTCTGCAGCCTCCAGTGATAAAAAATAGAGCTCAGCAGCCTTCAGTGTTGCTTATTTGGCATCATGTGTGTGGTGGAGTGTTGACTTTCACTGAGACTCTACCCTTAAGTAGGTTATATCAGGTAGCACCTGCAGGATAAGGAGATGGCACAAAGCAATTGATCTAGCAGCCCACAGCTGGGAGAACAAGGGCAGGATGTTATCTGAAATGTCTCAGTAGTGAAACTGACTACTGTTTGCTTCTTTTTGGTACATATCCCTAGGCCCTGTGTAGTCTCCAGACCCTCCAGAAGGGGAAGAACAAGCCACAGTGCCAGCAGGAAAAAATTATTGATGATATTGAGGGGCATGAAGAGGTGGTGTTTGATTTTATTTCAAATAGGGACTGTTGTGACATTAATGAAAGTGCACAGAGGTCTGCAGAAGGGGCCTAGTTGCTTCTCTCTTGCTTCCTTGTAGTTCTGCTAAGCAGACATTTCTGCTTACTCCTAGTTTTCCCCACTAAAAGTTCCCATGTGCAATGATTTTGTTTAGATCTGTTTCTGTTAAAGAGGGCAAAGAGAGACCATTGTGAATCCTCCAGAATGTGCTAGGTTTAAAGAAAAAGCTGAGGTCTTGGTTTTACAGTAAGACTGACTCTTCAGTTTGTTTCTGTATATTTCCAGTGCTACTAATCAGTTATGTGCTGTTTTACTATTTTAACATATTCTCAGGTCAAAAACTGCTCTTGCACATAATGTTGACTGTCATGGAATCATATAGGTTGAATAAAAGCCATTGAGATCATTGAGTCCAGCTATTAATCCAGCTATTAATCTGAATTCCACATCTAAATGTCTTTTATAATACCTCCAAGGATGGTGACTCAACCACTTTTCTGGGCAGTCTGTTCCAGTGCTTGATAACCCTTTTGGTGAAAAACCTTTTTCCAAATGGCCAACCTAGAGCTGTCCTGGTCCAACTTGAAGCCATTTCCTCTCTTCCTGCCCCTTGTTAATTGGGTAAAGAAACTCACACCATAAACGAGTTTCCTCAAGGAAGACACATTTTGTATCTTTTTATCTACCAGACATATAACAAATGCACTTTTACCTTCTTCCTTGGTCAAATGGACTGGCCACAACAAAATTTTAAGCATGAAATTTTGTTACTTTGCAAAACTGTCCTGCTCAGTAGTGTAATTTGAGTGAGCCCTGGCTTTCTGGCTGCACCTCTTTTGTTCCAGAGATGTTCCCTTTTTCCAGCATTACACATGTGTGAGTGGAGTGGATGTCAAATATCATAGTATTTGGTGTACTTTTGTTTCTTGCTGCTCCTTATTGCTACAGTTTAGCACTTTTTCTTCAAATTCTGGTTCTTATAAAAACGTATGGGAGCAGTGGGCGAGAAGGAAACATACAAAAGTTCTTACAAGAGGAGATGTGATGAGCTGTGGGGGCATCCTGCCTGAGGTGCCTGCCTGGGGCTCTGACAGGCTCCCCATGCCTTGCCAGGTTTCTCAGCAGCACCTGCCCTGCTCCCTGCTTTAGTAGGAATGGCGAGCACTTGGTCAGCACTTTCAGACCAGGAGGTTTTCCACGTGACAAAGCCTGTGGTGCTTCTGGGCTGGCTTCCTCTCGGGCTCTCGTCTGATTTGAGTCAAAAAAGGATGCAAAGATAAAGTGATTTCTGCTGAAAAAAATGGAAAGCATGAGAATAAACCTGCAAGACATTGTTTTGACTAAAGTCAGAACAGGGCCAGAGGAAGGGAATTACTACTTCTAGAAAATCAAAAGACATTGATCAAACAGCAGTGCTGTGTATCCACCTGGCAGGAACACACAAGTTTATTTTTGTCATGGGAAGCTGTTTCTGAATCTTTGAAACGTAACCCTTGTTACTGCAAGTTTGAGGAGTTTGCTTAGTATCAGACTGCTGAGCAATTCACTTTGCTACATTTTTGTCTCCTTCCTTCGTCTCCTCCCCAAGGAAGACATCTTTCCAAGCTCCTACCCCCTCCCAAAATACCATAGTAACCCACCAGCTTTGCCAGAAAATGCTTAGCACATTAGCAGGTTTAAGTTTCATAGTTGTAATCATTCAGAAGGCAAAGAGCTGCATAGATTTCATTCCAGTATCCCTTCCAGCCTTTTGACAACACTTGGTGGGCAGAGTTACAAACGAAGCCCGAGGTACAGATGAAATATGAGTTGCTGCTCTGCCCGGAGAAGCAAGTTGTGGATGTGGCAGAGGGAGGAGGGCTATGAGGTCAGCTGGGTGTCTGTAGTGAGAGAAGTGTGAATGGCAAGAGTAAGTTTTCCATTACATAGTGTCCAAATAAAAATGGTTGTAGTTATTGAGGTTATCTGTTCTGGAGTGAAAAAAAGGGTCAGCACTGCTCTATCCAGCATTCTCTTTAAATAAGCTGTATTTTTGCCCTATTGTTTTGGCTGTCTTAGATGATTCCTGCAATTCTCTAAATTACTTCTGTAATTGCTTGTATGCCAGATTCTGCTCACAGCTTCAGGAGCATGACATCAGGAACTATTCTTCCTGTGTTAATGGAGTGATGCTAATTTTTTTCTTCTTAATGTGGTGCGACTGAGAGCACTTCTTGGTTCCTTCTGTATTATCACCTGTTAGCAAGAAGAGAGAGGCCCCCATTCTGCTGAATGGAGACAGAGAGTGGCTTCTCTTTCCTGCAGATGTTACTGTCTTTTTGTCTGTTTGGTGTGAGGAGGCGTGATGGAGCGCAGGAATGTGTCGTATCTTTTCCATTCCTCTCCCTGCTGGTTTGAGGCAACAAAAAATGAGAGGGGATTAGGGACCCATTAGCAAAGTAATGGGAGATTGCTTAATAAATTCTTATTTTCCAGAGCATGGGATCTGACTTTTAGGTGGTGGCTGCAGGCAGGGCTGCAAGTGGGATGTATGCAGAGAGAATGCATACTCCTACTTTTTTTTCCCAAAATTACAATACTGGAGGCTTTTGGTGTGCAAAAGCTGCTTTCAGGTTCTCTGACTGCCTGACAAGTTCAGGCTCAGCCCCAGCCCCACTCTCAGGTCCCCTTGCAGTAGGCTGGCTCAGGAGCTGATCCCCAATTACAAAGACAGAGGGCTGATGGTCACACAGCTGAAGGACAGGACCTCACTTCTTATGAGTCAGTAACCCAGTTGCAAGTTACTTCCAACCTGGGAGCTCCTCCCTTGAGCAGGGAAAATTTAACTTTTACCTCCATTCAAAACAGTCCATTCAAGTTCCCTTTGCCTTTTTAGCTCCACAGGAGCTTCCCTCACAAAGGTGGGATGCTGCTGATTGTCTCCTGCACTGCTGCAGGGCCAAACAGTTTTTGCTAAATTTGGTCTTTGCCCCATTCTGGGCTCAGGTGTATTCAGCAGCAGCTCCGAGCTCTTCCCACAGAGGTTAAACACTATCAGCTGGCTGGTCAGAGGTGTCCTGCTTTGTGTCAAGTAGGTGCTACTGTATCCCTTTCCAACACTGCACAATAATGAGCTCTGAATCCATTAGGGAACAGTGCTTGAGTGCTGCCCTGCAACGCAGCCCGTCACTGCAGGGCTGGAAATGCCTTCAAGAACTGTTTGCATTGGTATTTCCTTGCTACAGTGCAGAACCACCCTGTAGCTCACTGGAAGTGTCTCTGACCACGCTGCAGTCATGAGGCCTTCACCAGGAACACACAGGCTTGGCTGCAACTGAGTACAGCTTGTGTGGCAACATCCTACAAGGGCTGATCTTCAGTGTTTTCAGGATTTCTAAAAAAATCTTTGCACAGTCTGCTGGAGTGATTGGACATTCTCTCTGAGGAAGCAAGGGCTCAATCAGTAGTATCTACAGGGAGGAGCAGGGTTCACTTAGAAGGACCAAAGGAAAAAGTGCTTATGTTTGTCTACTTTTTTTTGCATACCCCTTCATTGTCCACCCCTTCATTGTCCAAGTGATAATTGTTTATACCAGTTTGTCACAGCTTCTATTGTATTAAAAGAAAAAATCAAGAAGAAACATTCAGATTTTGCAGAATTGATAGGTTACTCTACTCTTTTTGGGTCAAGGATGTGTCTAATGCTGTGTCTAATGTCTCTTAAAAGCAAACAGATAGAAGAAGCAAAAATCCCACATAACTCTAAGTCTTGATTTCAGTACTTCCCTGATATTGCATAACTTTATGAATGAAAGTGGCATGTTTTAAACAGGTGTAGAGTTGTGCCTCACTGCTTCCTGTATTTCAAACCCTGCTATCTGATTGGAATGGGAACACAGGTATTGCATGCCTGTGTGCCTTGGTAGCCCTGGATTATGCATTCACTGAATTGCCAGCCCCTTTGCTTTTCTGTGTCCAGAGCTGGCACTCATCTCCATCCACTGCTCTCGCCTCCTGCTGCTTATACACATGGTGCAGTCATGCACTGGGCTGAGCTCCTGCTCATGCCAAATCCACCATGCTGTTGAAGGAGGATGTTACAGTCTGGAACCAACTGCAGCATAAAGAAGCCAAGAAATACGTGAAAAAGGGAACTGTGTTTAAATCATGACATCAAATAAAAGAAAAACCCAAATAAATGTGAAGAGAACGTGAAATTTTGTCTTTGATGTTCTATGCTGGGAAGGTTTCAATCTCTTTTTAAAGCTCCTCCTCCACCCTCTTGCTTCTTATGGGATTGTATCCAATATTCCAATGTTCATGTAATGCCTTGACTTTGCTATCATTCTTCTTGGGATAATTATAGGTTAGTATAATGTACCTATTGTTCTGTTCCACAAAGCAGCACTGTCATATGGATTGCAGGGGTGAGGTGGGGGGGATCTTTGTGTGTTCTCCTGCATCCACATTGTGTCTTTAATTAATGTTCTTCCTTGTCCTTTTTATTTTAATTTTTTTCCTTCCCATGGTACATACTAAGTACTTCCCCTTCTCAGACTGTTGGTCTCTTTTCCCAGTTACTGGGAAACTGGTGCCCTGTTTTTTGGTTTTGGCTAAGTTCATTCCCATCATAGCAGGTTTGCCTTTCAGATGAAAATAACATGAAAACCAAGTAATGAGTGACTGGTAGTTACAAAGAAAGCAGATAAATTACTATTTCCTAAACCATATTTTTTGGGTCTCTTTTGTTATCTTGTATGATTTTTCCTAAATTCAGTGAGAAGAAGAAATCTACCCTGTGCCCAAGGGCTCCACTCTGCATTTGGGCCCTGCTGCACAAGGCATTGCATAAACATGTACTAACATGGTTCCTGACTGGAGTGCTCACACGTTTTTCTGTAACAGGATTCATCTTTGCCCTCCAGGTGTGGGAGACTGCTGTTGAGTGTTGCACAGTGCTTTTGGTGCTGGGTCTTCCATTGAGCTTGCTAGACAAGGTGCTGAGGATAGTATTGGGTGCTGGAGAGATATTAAGGAGAGGCTGAAGGGCCCAGTTAATCTCAGTTGTTGTACCCAGGAGATAATGTTGGTTCCTAATTGGTGGAGGAGCTGTGTCATCAATTGCTTGCTTTCTGTTGTTGCCACCTCCAAGATAATATTCAGAGCTGGTGATGTATTTTAATCCATAGGTTCATCTAGATTAGTTGCTGTGTATTTTACTGTAAACTACTTTTTACTTTTGAGTCAACTAAATGTTCTGATGGATGGTTCCTAACTAGCCCATCAAAGTAAAACAGTAGTGGGCCGGTTTTACTATTTTTCAGGACTTCATGCAACTTCCTTCTCTTTGAGTAGGTTTACCAAAATGATGAAATAGGAAACCTCCAAATGATTGTGTTTTTGAAACCTATTTTTATAAAGGACGGGATTATAGATTTTGGAAACATCTGGATTAAAACCTCTCTGCTAACAATGAGTGTGCCTTGAGTACACGCAGCTTCCCTCCTGTGAATGGATACGAGTGTGTTCTCTGGTCAGAACTTGATCTCCTCTTCTGCAGTTCCTGGGCTTCCTCTTGCTCCTGATGCACAAAGCCAAAACATTTGGTTTCAACTTGAATTTTTTTTTAAATTGCCTTACATGAGTCTTGGAAAGATCTGAAGGCTCATCCAACTTTGTCATTGCTAAGTTCTTCTGTGACAGGGAGTGACTTCTACTGTGAAGTGTTTAAAATCACCAGTGTCTGTACACCTTCACATTTTTGCAAGTCTGAAAAAGCATGGTGTCCCTCTGTGAGTGTGTGCAATGGAGTAAAACAGATTTAGTGGATGGAAGTGGACTTCTTGAGAATATAATCTTTCTATGAGAAAAATTAACCTCTTTTCTAACAATAATTTGTAGAATTTTGTCTCCAAAACAAAAGAACCAACACAGATGTACAATTTGGCAAGACACAAATGTTAAGCAGCCAGCCTCTTTCTCTCTAGTGTAATTCCATGGACTTCAAGGGAATTACACCAGTGGCAGTGAATCTGGTCTAAAATGCCTTTGACTAATATTTGTTGGTTTCTCTCTGGTGTCCTGAGTAATGCCAAATCAGATATGATGTTTTAGAAATGGCTGAACTCTTGTGTGTTCAGTGCTGCATGGTGAGAAACACCCCTGGTACGAGCACACAGGCATCCACAAACACATGGAGTGCCTTCTGGGGATGTTCCCAGAGCCAGGGTGCTTGCCAGGTGTGATTGCAAGCCAGCTCTGGCTGTGTTGTGTGTGTTGGAGAAGCACAGGGATGTTCCTCACAACTGATGCTTGCCTTGTGCTTGCTTATTGTATTTCCCCTTTGTATCCTGAAGTGGAAACCACAGGTTAATCCCAGTCAGATCCTGTAAATGTTTGCCCCTGTTGGACCAGACCTAGAAAAATTCCTCCCGCTGGCTTCAGCGTATTTGCATACCACAGGTCATTACAAGGTGGTGCTCACCTTTGTATTCATTCCCATGTCAAAGCAGAGATATTAGTTCATTTTTCTTTTTTCTCCAATATTTCTTCTATTTCTAGGTTACTTTTTTTTTAAGAGATAAGAAAGCGAAAGGAGTGATCCCCATGGGTCCTGACATCTGCTGCAGTCATTCTTACAGACTCAAAGGAGATTTAGGGAAGGAGAGGAAACAGTCTGGCTGCAGTCTCTCATTGTTTCTCTTTCGTGGGCCCCCACCCTGCACCCTCCTGGGCCGGCAATCCACTAACTAGCTCCTCCTGACTCCAGCTGTCATTTTTCCTTTTTATCTATTCCTCTCTCAAAGAACCAAATGTCATCTCTTGTGGTTCCCTTAGCTGGGGTCAGAGACTCCTTTATGTGCATTACGCTGATCAAGGACTTTTAACTGGGAATGAGAGCAGTAATCAACTGCATGGTTGGGGAAGGGGAGAGATTAAATCTGAGAATTGCCAGTGATTGCCCCACGTGAAGAACAGCAAGCAGCTAGCACAGCACATGCTATCATTATGCTCTTATGATTATTTTATTCCCCCAGTGACAGTAAAATGCTATCTATAGCAGAAAGGTAGGACAAAGTCCACCCTTGTTTAGCCCTGTCGTATTCAATGGATTTTCTGTGGGGTAGAATTGGAAGCAATTAGATTTACTATTTGGAGTGACTCATGTTTTCAGGACACTCTACCTGGGAGATTTCAAGAAAGGGAGAAGGGAAATCAAAGGTATGTTTGTGATCTAAATTGAGAGGCCATTTTTGTTCAGAAAAGAGCAGCCATTTTTATGTCCAGTCTTGACTCTGTAGCTGTGGAGAAGTCATTGAGGGTGTTGTGGGATTTGACTTCTCCTGTGTCCTGACACTTCAGCTTTGTCAGCAAGTTTTGGAGCATGATGGCTGAATAAAAGTGGGGTGAATAAAATACAAGAAGGGTTCCTGATGCTGCTTCAAGCTCTGCCCATGGTTGATTTTTCTGTTTGTTCAATGCAGAATCAAGCTCCAGGGACTGCAACAGATTGCAAACTTAAAGTTTCACAGTCTGCGAAGGCATAAGTTACATGATGAGAATTACCTTTGGATTGATTAATTACTTTAATTTTAGTAGCCTAAACTGTCTCCTTCAGTACACCCTTTTAAAAGTCTTGTCAGTCCCTCTAAAATGTCCTCTGTTGTTACAGAGCTATAGGAAGAATAGTACAAAGTGTCCTGATTCTCCTTTTGCACTGATGTAAGTCAAGAGTACTCTGAAGTACACAGAAAGTGGTTCAGTCCTCTTCTAGAAGAGCATTTGCTTCATAAGAGAAAAACAGACTGTAGTTAGAATGGTTTATTTGAGGGAGACCTTCCTGGTGGAGAAAGGGGTTTCCCTCAACTCAAATTGCCAGTTTTGGCTAAGATGTGTGCTAGTCTAACATACTAGCATTATTCTGGTTTTATTATCTAGGCATTTGACAGTGATTTTGTTAATGCTTTCAAAATGTGTTGCTTTCTTAGCAACTCCAGCTCCTAGAAGCTGGGGACTACATGAAATTTCCAATTTTATTGCTGAAATTTCTGTCTCTGCCGACTGTAGAAATATTTACAACTAAAATAATCTACTAGTTCAGAAACAGGATCCAACTCATGACTTTTTGAGTGGTTTGATTTGGAAATATTGTAAATTCTTCATTGCTTTGAAAGATGAAAATACGAAAATAACCTGGTTTAGTGGAATGTGTCTCTGCCCATGGCAGGGCATTGGAACTAGATTATCTTTAAGGTCCCTTCCAACAGAAATCATTCTGTGATTCTGTTAAATGCCAGATGTGGTTGCTGCTGGAATACAGGAAGAAAGGTGGGAATATCAGGATGAAAAGGGCTTATTCCCCATTGATCAGGAGCTAGGCTTCTTGAACTTGGACTTAATCCCTTTCCTACCTACCTTTCCAGTTAGAACAGATGTGCCTGAATCTCAGTTTTAAGATGAAACCTTTTGGTAAAGATCCAACCAAATACTACATTGTAAAGCTTCCAAATCTGGCCAGATTTGGAGTTGTATCTGACCTGACTTTTCCTACTTCCCTCCACCATGATGGTTCAGCTTTATCATTTGGAATGGGCCTTTATATAAATTTTTGAAGTCTAATCATCCCTTGTATGCATTGTGATATGAAAAGAAGGATGGATAGGAGGAGTCCACAGTCCTAGAGATACTTTGTCATCTACTGTCTTCTTGGTCTTCTTTGCTTTTCTTTGTAGCATGGGATGTGGATCACCTCCTGACATGATCTAAGCACATTTGCCTCACAAATCCCTTGGAATTTTGTATGCCCTAGAGCACTGGTGATGCCAGTTTTGTCTTTCTTGTGCAGCTTATAGGACTTGAGGGTCCTGGTAATTTTTTTTTTTTTTAATTTTTACTATAGATCTTAAGTGTTTTTAGAATACTGGGAATTTGTACCCTGTTTTTGTGGACCTTTGTGTGGTAAATGCCTTGTACATTATTTTGTAGGGTTGATAGAGACGGGGCTCCACTTTTCAGTTTGTAATTTCCAGTCCTTTGTTGTTCAAAGACACACAGTCCCTGCTGTGTGCTGTTCCATTTACTGCTCCCTTTTCAGTCTTTTCTTGCCATCTTTCCTTACTTATTCAAATGTGTCATTCCCAATGGTATTGCTGTTTTGTTCAGTGGGAGCCATGATTAAAAGTTTCCCCACTGGACTGATTTGATTTGATACCTGTCTTTTCAACCTCACAGTCTTTGAACAAACCCCCAGTACATAGGCAAATACCAACACCAATGCTGTGGCCTCATTCTTCTTCCATCCCGTGCAGCTTTTTACCTTAGTAAAATGAGTGTAAATCTAGGAGAAATCAAAACTGAGTTCTCAGTCTATGCAAACTTTAATGGCAAACAACTGTACAATGGCATGGGGAAATTATGTTTCTGAAGTTCAGGCCTTAAACCCAGACTGAAGGTGAACTGTAATTTATCATAATTTACCTGTTGTTACAATGTTAAGTGCTTTACAAAAAAAAGTTGCATTTTTTCTGCTTCCACCCTTTAAAAATTTTTTGCACTGTTCCTCTATTCAAATGTACTGACAGTTGCAATCACATGGAAAAATATTGCTGCCATAGCCATTTGGTCCTTCAGGACATTATATAAACATGTTCTTCAAGTGACTATAGAACATGCAGCCCTGAAGGAAGCAGATAATTGCAGAGACAAACTATATTTTTACTGCCATTTTTGGAGCACTAACAACTCTCTAAAAAAGTGCATATTGCTAGAACTTAGTCCTCTTCTTTCTGTAGAACCAGGGGTTCTGGTATTCTTCTCCAATATTTTATCAAGATTATCTCCTTTAAGTAGGCAGAATTAACAGAAAACAGAGATCAAACAAACCTAAGCACAAGCACGCAGCATAAAGATTCTGTAAAGTGTCAGATTTGGGATATTAAAAACTATCTCAAAACCATGTCATCCTATAGTAAATTATAGCCATACCAGTTATCACCTCAAAATCCTCTAGGAATTTTTGCCACAGATGCTTTCCAGATGCTGCAGCGGTTTACAGCTGTTTCTCCCCTTTTGCAGGCACCAGACAAAACTGAGAAACCTCATCAGCTGATGGACAAACTTATGAAGGGTAAAATGGAGTAGGAGGTACTTAGTAGGAACATACATAATTTCATCTAAGATGGCACTTGCTGAAGACACAGATGCCAACTGTTTATCAGCTGGCTTCATACTGAAAGTTTGTTTTAGTTTAGTGAGCTCTGCATTTGGACTTGCCTTCTTTCCTTCAGTCTTCCAGCTTGCTAGACCAAAAGGAGGAGAGAAAAAAGAGAATCATGAACTTATCATTCATATAAGTGTATCTTTTTCTTATAATTGAACTTCTCTCTGGAAAGAAGTCGCATGAAAATCAAGTTATGAGATTCCCCAGGTGTGCATTACCCCCACAACAAGAACGACCTGGAAGAGTTGTATCTCAACATATAAAACGTCAAATGAACACCAGGCATTCTTTGTATTGAAAACCCATATCTGTGTTCCTATACCTCCTGTTCAGTAAAGTATTCAAAGTCATTAATGGCAGCCTTATACCCAGGAATTCATGTGGCAGTGATTAATTTACAAATATATGCAATCTGTGTATAGGCAATGCTGTAGATGAGTGATAGTCAAACCTGACAAGTTTGCTTCTTGAATGGGCTGAGAGGGAGCAGCATGCTCAGCAGGGTGTGGTACCTGCTGCTGTGCTGTGGTTGGTGCTTTGCCATCATGTTGTGTGTTGGTGCTAAGCTGTGAGCAGATGCTTTAGTGCACTGTCAGGCCATCACACCGTGATTGGCTTGTACAGCTCTGCAATTGTGTTTTCCTCCTGACTGCTGCAGGGAAGAGTTGCTTTCCATCTCTCCATCTTTGTGCTTTTCTCTTTGACTACATCAGAGTAAAGAATAATCACTAGTTCTTTGAAATATTGCCTAAGCCTGCCTGTTTGTTGAGCAGAGAGGCTCTGATTAAGCTACTGATTCCTTCAGAACTTCGATGTGATGTTTTAAGGAACTCAAGCTGAGCTATGTAATGCATTTGATTGTTTTCCATTTTCTGGAAAAAAGTGTCCTCTGTTTCATTGAGTCACATGGTGCTGTCTCCTAGTTTTTATGCTGAGAAAAATTTAGTGTGTAAATGATGAGGGTATGTTACACAAAATCTCCAAAGAGGATCTCAAGGGCTTTTCTTTCATAACCCTCACTAAAGATGATTAGATTTTTTTAGTGTTCCATGCATGTGGCTTGTGGTTCTCTTTGGGGAGAAGAGGGGACACTTTGGAGAGAAAGGAGACCCTCATTCTGTTTTTCAGGTGATACAGGCAGAAGTGCTGCTATCAAATAATAACAGTTCCCAAGCTAACCACAAAGGAGATCACCCCACAGGGGGCAGAGGGCATTTACCTGCCTGCTTTTGCTCAGCAGCAACTACACCAAGAGGATTCATCTGTGCATGATGGTCCTTGGAAGAAGACTTCCATACCCTCCTTACATGTGACCTTTTTGCAGATCCTTTATTTTGATTCCCTTCCCAACTCCTGCCCATGGAGATACTCTTCCCTTCCCCCTCCCATTGCCTTGGAGCTGTTTTGTTTCTCCTGATGAATGTCAAGTGTTTTGGGCCTGCAGCCCTAGTGGGTGGGGGCTAAGACTTGGATCTACCCCTGAGACACAGTGGAGCCAGCAAAGATGGGTTATTTTAAATTGTGTGGTGACAAGCCTTTTTTTCCCCCTCCCTTTTTGTTCCCAGAGGATAGTTGGGGAAGTTTGCTGTGCCAAATGGTTGGAATGTGTTTTTTCTCTTCTTCCTTCCCTTCAAAACAAAAAGAGAAATCTTTATGCTGTGAATTCTGTTAATTGGGAAACATAAATCCAAACTGTAGTGCAGCATTGCTGGGCCTAGGCACCTATTGAAGTTTAACGAGGGAACAGCAGCTTTCTTTTGCCCTCCTCTCTTATGCTCTCCCTACATCAAACTCTTTCTTGTGGTGCCATCCTGTTCCTGTGGGATTATGGGAATGCCTGGGAGAGTGTGTCCATTTCTTCAAAGTTCTCATGGGTCTGAATGCCATATGTGACTCCTTTAAAATAATGCAGCCAGAGTGAGGCATGAACATTATTCCAGGCTGAAGTTAATTGGGTAGCCAGTGTAGGAAAAAGAAAGAAAGATTCCTCTGGGTTCCTGCCCTAAGTGGCTGCAAGCCCATTGAGGGAAATCCACTCTGCCTCAGAGATTTAATGCTTTATGTGCCCTGACCATATGTTTTGGACTGATGACAGAGTTCCATGATGAATGTTACATGACTTTTTACTTCTTGTAACAGGCCTGATATTTTCTCTGAACTTGGTAATGAAGTATTTCCTTATCACTACTGACTGGCTGAAGAGATATCTGATTAAATCTAAAATACAAAATAAGAATCCTTCTCCTTGTTCTAGCTGTGATAATGGGAGTAAATTGGTTCCCATCAGTTTGTACTGGATGTAATGGAGTCCCTTACACAAAAAGCCAACCTGAGAGGGCCTTGATCAGAGCATGAATGGGAGTATAATTAAACTGAGTGTAATAACATATACTTTAGCAAAGATAGACAAGTTCATCTGAAATGTCTCTGGAGTGAATGCCAAAAGCAAAAGCTTCCTTTGGCAATAACGTTTCAAGAAGAAAAGCAATTCACAAAGGTAGCTTGGAAGGGTAACAGGAAGAGAGCTTAATTAGAGGGCCCTGAGAGTCCCAAAATTTATTAAAGCCAATGCTGACTGGCTCTCAGATCTGCTGCAGTAAAAAAAATAAAACTTACCCTCAGGTAAAAATGCTGCTTATGGTAGTGCAAGACAACTGTTCTTCTTGAGTTCTGGATTACCACACAAGGTATTTTAACCTACTGGTAATATTTTACTGCTTTTGCCTGCTAGCTCATCTATGTTTATGTAACATTAAGCATTGAAACTCTTATTTTTATCAACTTTGCCAAGCAATTTTATCAACTGCTGCTGATGCAGCACTGGAAGGCTGGGAAGAGCTGCTTGCTTTTGCTTTGAGAGATGGGATGTAAGGTTAGAGGGGGTGGATGGTGATTGCATGAGCAATGCAGGTCAGGTTACTGTTGAATTCCTCTTGCAAGATAAGTGAGAGCCCTCTGAAAGGTAATTATTGGAAAGCATAAATTCCTGAGATAACCTGTCCAAGAAGAAATACTGACAGGACCAGAGGCCATGTGTTAAAGGCTAACCATTACTCCAGGGCAATGGGCAAACCTCTCTCTCTCTCTCTCTCTCTCTCTCTCTTTTTCTGTAACCTCCCTTAGCTCTGACAGTTGACTCCTGCAGTTCTTTTCCTTCAGTTACTTGTCAATCTTTTTCTTGTCCTGTTTATAGACCACTGTGATGCTTGTCTCCATTCTGTGCTAATTGGGGTGCAGACAAGTGGAGACTGTATGCAGTTTAGTTCCACGTCCAAACTCTTGTTTAGTCATTGTCTTTGCTTGTCATTGTTATTGTCATTGCAGTGTTCAGGTAGCTTTTACGGGATATCTGAAAAAAAAAAGAAAGGTTACTTTTGTATTTCTTTAACAGATATTTGTATAGAAGAGCTCCAACTAGCTTTCAGCATGATATGGTGTCAGCTTGGTGTCTAAACCGAGAAAATTACTGGATGGCAGTTGGGGAAGGAAGTCTTGAAGAGTGAGAAAACAAATTTCAGAGAAAAAGATGGAGCAAAACTGGGAAATAAGAAAAGTGGCTTCTCTTTCTCTATGGCTTTGTTATGCAAACTCTCTTGTCTCATCTGTAATGCAGAGATAATGACATCTACCCAGCTCCTATTTCCACTGGTTGATTGATTAATGACTGTCTCATGATCCCTAGATTACACTTTTGTGACCTGCAGCTTTAACTACTGCAGTGTATTACATACAGAAAGAAAATGGAACTAATGTGTTAGCTCTGGCTAGTTCCAGCTGGGAAAACATGATAAACTGACCTGAACAGCCCTGCCCACGTGTATCTGCTTCTAAGACCTCATTCTAAAAGTGTACTGAAGCATGTGCTCTCTGTTCAGCTGCCATCTCTGTTCAGCAAGACATTCAAGTATCTGCCTGACTTTGAGTTGAAGGGGACTTGCACTCTGAATAATGTGCTCTGCTGAACTGGGACCTGATGCTTGGTCACAGAGAGGGTTTCATCACAAGTGTTTGAAGACCTCAGTCAACACACAGGGCCAAAAGTGAATCTGAGGTCTGCCCTAGCATGATGGGGATATCCATTAAACAACAGGAGTCTTTCAGACTTGCCAAAAGAGTAAGTTATTTGAGCAGAAGAAAGGATTGTTATTTTGCAGTGATAATTGCAGCAAAAAGGTATTGCAGGCTTTGCTAATTATTAAGTGAATTACAAAGCTTGCCTATTTAATTTAACTGTTCTAAAATAATAACCACCTCAATCTGATACTTGAATTAAGGTGGTGTTAAGAAAAGGAAGCAAGACAGGAAAAAGAGGTGCAAGGAAAGCCCATTTGTATGGGAACTACCATCAGCTATTTGAGTTTCTGAAAGCTGGTTGTGGCAAGTAGTTTTTCTTGACTTTATTAGCGAGTTCCTCTTGAGTGCTGCAAAAATATCTACAGAAACCAGGGCACAGGTGTTTGAAACATCACTCTTCAGAATTATATGTTAGTATTTGCAATGATGGTTTGCTCTGCTCCCATGGGATGTGCTCCAGGTGCAGAAGATCCTGTGCCTAGACCTTTGAGTTAGTTCCAGTGTGCTCTCAATACAGGGCATTCTTTATGCTGGGGGAGCTGTGAGATGATGTGTTGGATGCATCTGTTTCACCTCTTACAGTTTTTATTGTTACTTTTTGAAGAGTAATAATGATACTTCAGCAGAGGAATGACCGTAATCTGCCCTACTTCCATTTGTGGGTAGAGCTGGGGGAAGGAGGTGAGAAAAGGAAATCTAATTCACAGTTATCTTGGGAATTCCCCTATGTAGCATGAGTCAAGTATATCCCTGCTGCACGTCTGCCAAGGCCAGCAGATTTATACAAGTAACAGAGTGATTGTTCCTGTGTATTTAAGAGAAATAATAACTCAAAGAAACACAACTTTAGTTATCTGGGCATGAGATGACTTTCTAGAGAACAGAAAATATGATTTCCTGTTTTGATAATTATTGACTAGGTACAGTAGATTTTAGTGTTTTCTTACATGTGTATTCAGTTTGTCACATATAGATCGTGACCAAGGACCTGAAAGTGCTACCCATTCAAGATTAGTAACTTCAAAGTATTGGCTCTAGCTGATTTTTTTTCCCAAGGCTGACCTCAGAGGTGAAGTAAACTCTAATAATTATGTGGTCTTATGTTAGATCTATATAAATCTCTGCTTTGCTACTTGTGTGATCATTTTCACCTGTGCAAAAAGGATTGTTTTTCTGGAGTGGCATTTCCTTTGCAGCAGGAGATACGAGGTTCCTACAAAAGAGACAAGCCAGAAGAAAAATGTGAGCTTACTAACTCTTTCTAGTCAAAGGACAGAAAGTACCTAAAATATTAATGTAATAACTGTTCAGTGTAGTGGGGAAGCTTGCATGCCATTTAGGAACATTTGTACTACTCTTTTACTTGCATGTTTATTTTAATCTCTTTTAAATTCTGTCACCTGGATTGAATGGCACTGTATATTTGTCTGCTAAATAACTGCACAAGGTGCAGGGGAAATCCCAGCCTGAGAATGTCCAAGAGGGCTAAAAGAGGTCATTCAGACCAGGACTATGCTGTAGAGCTTGGACAGATGGGACTCTGACATGGCTTAAAGCATGGGACAAAACCCTCCTGGTCTTTCCTGGCATCTCACTGCCTGTTGAGCTCTGGTGGAGATCTGTAGCTTCATGAAAGATGAGGTACTTAGAGACACATGAAAAAGAACGCTCTTGTCAGCTTAGCTGATGTCATTTGGGCCAATGATGTAACTTCCATTTGCATTTGCTGTGACTCCCAAAAGGCTGTGCTGGCTGAGTGACCTAGCTGTCACCACTGATGGTGTGGACAGACTTTCTCCCATTGTAAGCAAACAGGTGTGCCACTTGAAGACTGACCCAAGCTGGTTGTGCTGCTGGAGATGCCTCTGGAGGCAGAAGGGGTTGTGTGAGCTTGCCCTCAGCTCTTCCGGGCGATGTCAGCTGGGTTTGCTGGAACAGATCGAATGGCCTTGCTTGAACTGAGTCAGGGAGAGCTCACACAAACATTGCCACTGGCAGGAGGTGTGGGAGCAGGAAGCTCTAGGAGACAAGCAGTGAAAAGCAGCAGGGTAGGAGGGAATGGGTGATATTTTTAGCTGGCACAGCTAGAGCTAGGAGAGGATTTCTGTTCATGATCTGAGCATCTTTTTAGTACAGACAGTGCCTGAAGTAATGCACACGATTTATTATTGAGGTAAGTGTAGGGTGTTACCGGTGTTCTGCAGGGGAACTATTAAAGCTACAAAGGAAGTCACGGCAGAGTAATTTGTAGAAGTCTGGTTTGCTGTCTTCCTGGTGCCAGCTTGGGTGATAGATTATGGTTTTTACCAGGAACGCAAAAGATAGGATCACTGTGGGAAATCAGAACCATGGGAGCTGAGTGGATAGGCTTTGTCTTTGACTACATCTGGCCTGTAAGACTATTGTTGCACTATGCCAAACAGAATTCTGGTGACCCCAGGCCCCAGCAGCTTGCGTTGCTTTTCTAAAAATATATATAAAGAAATCCCTTAGATGTTGTCATGTCCAATCTAATACTGTTGGTGAAGTTTTCGTTAGTTCATTCCTTTAGTAATTGGAGAGAATTTTTGACCTTTTAGGCGAGGTTAGGACCAAGCTGAATTCTGAGTGCTGTCTTCAGACACAAAAGAGGTCTAGGTTATTACCTTTCACACCTGTTATTCATTTAATTGGATGATGCTGCATCTCTTTAAAACAGAAACTCTGGCCTGAGAAAGAATAGATGCTCTGAGATATCCCCAAGGAGTCTGCCTCTGAGATTAACCTAATTGGTCACTGTGCTGAGTCTAATAGAGATTGTATGCAATGTCTGTCTCTGGAAACAGCTTAGGTAGCCTGATGTATGACATGGAAACTGCTGCTGATGCTTCTTCATGGAAATGAAAGTAAAGTAAGGGAAGATGTGGACAAATTACCACATGCAGTGTAGTGTAATTGTTCACAGTCCAGTGTATTTGAATGGGGCTGATAACTTAATCGTCTGAAATACCTAATTTCATAAGTACACATCAGCTTGTACCATACACAGATGCCTCAGCCAACAACTCTGCATGTTAACAGCTGAGTGAGATGGGCAGAATGATCCCACTTTTTTGGTTTTGAAAACTGGGAATGTGGCTGCAGGCCCTGAGCAGGGCCATGCACAGCTGCAGGAAGAGGAGCACCTCTTTTTCTAATCCTTATTCCTGTGCATAGAGGGCTGCAGCTCTTTACCCTGAAAGCCAGATTTTTGTCAGCAAGATACCATCATGTACCACACTCTTCTTGGCAGTATTAACTTGTGCTGCTGTTTCTTTTCTTTAAATGGAAATGCCAGCAGAGCTCTCATACTTCTACAATACATGTGAGGATGGGGCTAATCAGATCAATTTTCCTCAAATTGTAAGTTAAGCCTGCCTTTTGTCATTTTTCTTCAAAGACAGACTTTTTGCATGAGATGATACCTGTAGTTTCACAGTGGATTAAATTACAGCCTCAGCCTGTTTCCAGAGCAGTGAATGTAGCTCACTCTACGAGGCTGCGCTCTCTGTTAGGAATCAGCATCACACTGTGATTCAAGCACTGAGTACCCTGTTGATTCTGGCCACAAGTAGCCAGCAGGGATTTCCAACCCATCAGGGGAAGTCTTCTAGTAAATACCTGCAAAAGGGGATTTCTTTGCTCTTCTACATAGAATGCTAATGCTGAATGCTTGGAGGAGGGTGCTAAAAAACCTCACATTGCTTTTACACTGATTTGGGATTCAACTTAGACTTGTAGCTCAGGGCATCTTCTTGATTGCTGTAATGTCTGGTCTGTGCCAGTGCTGACTCAGGAGCTTGTCATCAGCTCTCTGATGGCTCCTAATCCCTTGAACCACATACAGTCTCTGCACCTGCCACAGAGCAGTGAACAAGTGCTAGAAGCTTGTCTATTTTGACCTGTCTGCATGAGTTCTTCCAATGAAAGGCGTTAACTCTCCTGGAAAGTCTTTTGTTTACCCTTGGATCATTGCTGCTCCAGCAACACTGTCTGCTTTGTATACTGTTTGGTGATCTGATTTGTGTAGTCTACCTACTACCAAAAGAGTCCTGCTAGCCATTGTTTCTCTGACATTGTTTCCCAGGCTGGGGAAAGTTATACAGTCTTCCTGTTGTCCATCAGGTGAAATTATGTATAGAAATGAAATAGCTGTCTCAATGACTCTGGCTCTTGGAGAGTATAGATATGTGTTTAGAAAGCTGCCAAGTTTATGTTAAAAAAACTGAGAGCCCAGAAAGTTTGAGTCATTCTGTAGCACATCTGGAAATCCTGTTTTGCCTTTGCTCACGTTCACACCCCTTACATCATTAGAAAATGTTGTGCAGGGACAGATGCAATGGACCACTATGAGAAGACTGAATCTGCACATTCCTGCACTTTCTGGCTTGCCATCAGATTTTGTGGTAGGATTTTGAGCAGTCTGTTATGCTTCACCTAACACCAGGAAAGCTGTTCTCTATTCCTCTTGAATCTCCATGTTCTACCTTGATGCAGTTGCAAAGGGTGCATGCTTGTAACAATTAAGCACTGCCTATAAACTAGAAATTCCAGAGAGTGCAGCCAAAGGAGGGGCCTAGCCAGCCCTTTGTTGTTTAATACTCAATAGTTGTCTGACACTCTTGAATATGCCATATTTCCTTTTGCTTGGATCTTTTGATGAATGTTATGTTAGCATCTTGCAACGTGATGTGAGGATGAGTGAAGCAGAATGCTTTATCTCTTCTGGGAAGATGCCCTGGAGCTGAGGGTCTGCTGTCTGAAGATGCTACAGGAGCCTGGTGATACTGGACTCTGTTAAGCACAGGTTTCCAGTTGCATCTGGGTATAGAAAGGAGGAGCAGATGTTCAAGCAGCTTGAACTTACTCCACTGTGCTCTTCATGAAAATCAGTGGTGTTCCAGAGTCTGTGTGGAAAGGGCATAAGGACAGCCAGGGGACCACGGATTTCTTTGGCTTGCTTTGTGATGGGGTAAGTACCACAGTTTTGCAACTAGCTCTGTCTTTGTTGCTTGTCTAGCCTGTGGTAGAGAGTCAGAGTAGGCCAGTCCAGATGGGAGAAACACACATGGGCATGGCCAGGTGCAGCTTGAGAAGAGACTTGTGCTGACTGGAGAGGGAGAGAAAGGCCCTTTTAGTGATACTGTCTGTAAGATTGCCCACATTAATAGTGTTAGTGCATAGTTTGTAGTGCTTCCCACTTCCAATCAGCCTCATTCCGATCTCTTCTGACTTCAGCCTCTGCCAGCTATGCTGCCCTTGCTTTCAACACTGTGAGGTTTGGGAGAGTGCTGTCAGCATGAGGGGGAAAAAGATACATGAACTGCATGTCATCAATGTCATGGCTGGCATTGCTGCCTAGATACTTCATCATATTCCCTGAAGGTTTTGCACAGATATTAAACAGAAGTGGCTAAAGAATTGAGCCCTGTGGCATTCTTTGTGTCACAGGTCATAGAGAGAAGGAGCAGCTGCCTGTCAGGGGCCTCGTGGGACCTGCTGGAAAGGAATAGTATAGCCAGCTCAGTGCAGTTCTCTCAACACTTGCCAAGACACGCAGTTGTCCAAGATGGTGTCCAGTGCTGCGAGCAACTGGTACTCAGGTGGTGCCTGCATGATTTCTTAGCCTCTGTTCAACTTTGTGAGAAGGCCTAAAACCTCGCTGGTGCTTTATTTCCAGACTCATTCATGAGTGTATTCAAAAGGAGAGTAAAAAATATCTTCTGAAGCTCCATTGCACCACTTCTTTCATACCACTTCTCAGATCTCACAGTTTGAAACTGGATGGCAGTACTGCTGAAAAACAAGTTCTGATTAAAAAGGTCTTTTTTGGTTGTCCTCACTGTTCCTCACAGTGTCAAATGATCTAAAATGTAAGGCTAGAGACTAAATGTTTAGTAAACAATAAGTCCATGGTCTTTAGGAAAGCAAGACCCACATTTTTGACCATGGCTGAAGACCACTGCAAACTGTAGAAGAAAAAGTCTGTTGCTTTCTGTTACATGACTAGTCATTTCTTCCTGTGCTATCAGGTTTTTACTTGCCTGGTCATGTAGTGAGCATGGCTTTAGAGGGAAATGACTAGAATGAGGCCTGGCCTCAAGAACTGGAGACAATCTGGATTCATACTCAGAGGTGGAAATTTAAGAACTGCATTTGAGGAGGACTGGTTCTTTGTTATACAAGTTTTCCCAGGGTGATGTGGACCTGTGATCATTGTTGAGCATGGCTGGTTATAGGTCTTCAGGAAGTGCTCACCTTCTCTGGGTACTAACCTGAATTGTGTTAGGAACTGCAGGAGGGGCATGCAGGATTCTGCCTATTTTGTAGCTGTTGTAAAAGGTGTAAGTACACTCAAAAATATGTGACTTTGCAGGATGAACTGCGAAATAGTGGTGGAGAGCTGCTCTGCTGCTTTCAGGGCCCATCAGGATCCCTTGTCAGCACAGAAACATCTTGAACATCTGCAGTGAAGTCAGGCTCCTGGTCCTTGTTGCTAATTTATGGGCTTATAAGACAGGCAAGTTCTTGGGTTTCTTTTTTTTAATTTTTTTTCCTCATTGAAGGCATGCCTAGACAGCTGAGTCATGGCACTAGGTGCTATGCAGAGAAGTAGTAAGTTGGAGTCTGCTCAGAAACCTTATGGTCTAGTTAGAGCTAGCAGGCAAAGACTGAGGGAAGGGAAGAATTGTTCCTCCCTGGCTTTGTTATTAGCTGACCTGATTGCATGATAGAAAACCTCAGTTTCTTAACACTGAAAAGAAAAGTGACCTCAAGGAAGTCACAGAGTCTGATCTTCCCTGCTGGTGCTTGCTGTCATGGCAGTGACTACCTGCAAGGCTGCACAGAATTGCACCAGGCTCTTGTGGGTGTCCCAGCAGCCACAGGACTGCCAGTGCTTTCAGGGTGCTCACCTCCCCGTTCTCACCGTGCTTCCACTGCTCCCAGCCTGCTGTTTAGTTTCAGTCCCACTGTTCCTCACCAATAAAGAGCCCCTAACCTCTACTAAGCATTCACCCCTCCTATGCAGCTTTGCAGGACTATGCCATAGCATAGGTTGTTCTTTTCCAAGCGTGGGAGCTTTTATCAATCAGCCAAAACTGGGCTGTTTCAGTGTTCATGGCTTGGTATGTAAGTGCAAAGCCTGTGTGTATGCCAGCAGTGTCGCTGGCACGCCTGTCCCAAACATCTGGGGTTTCACCTGGGCTCTGTCCCGAAGGGCTCTGTGTTTTTCACAGTGTGCTGACAACTGTTTTCTGTGTTTCCAGTTGTGCTGCCTTCAGTATGAGTTGCCTTCCTTGTCCAGCAGTTGCTCATGTCTGCTCCTTGCCTTCTTTTTCCCAGCATCTTGAAAATCTGCACATATACTGATGATTTTGTGTCATTAATATCAATCTAGACAAGTCTGTGTGACCTTTAACTCCCCTGTCCAAAGGGAAGAATTGACCCTTGCAGTCAGTCACAGCACAGCACTGACTCATACATACTTTTCATAAAAATAATGAGGAAATTCCCCATAGTTTTTACAGATACTTTTTCAGGAGTTTAAGTGGAAGTCTTCCATAGCAACACAGTTTGGGAAAACTATGAAGCATGTAACAGATAATTAATCTTTTTTCTGACATATGATACACTTTATAATATTAATTTTTTTTTTTCTCTTCCTGTATCTCAGTTGCTCAAACTCAACGGATCTGTTTGAGTTTCATTGGAGCTCATGTGCTTTCCAGTCTTATTCCCACCCTTGTCTGTTCTCCAGCTCCATTGTAAACCTCCTGGGAGGGGGCTGGGATCTGTCCCACCTCCCTGACTCTGCAATGAGGAACACAATAGGACTGTACTTTCCCTTTTTTGCCCTGATTTTAATATGCTTTCTGTTTTTTCCTTCATAAGATAAAATGTGATGTGTTTAGATATGTAGCACAAAAAAAGAAAAAATATGTCTAAGTTTGAAGTTAAAAAAAAAAAAATTAACTGTAGTTTGGAACGAGTCAGAATACCTCCAATAAAGACTAATGGTAAAACAAAACAACTAGGCAGCCAAAAATAATTTCAGGGAAGCTATTTACCACTGACATATGAGTGTCATAAGAAAATACCATTTTTTTACTTTCCTACATTTGATTATTTGTCACTTAAACAAAAAATTCCATTTATAATTAAGGCCAGGATAATTCCTCAAGGTCTCAGTATCTGAATATCTTTCCAGTGAATACTTAGAGAACTGCATTTTTTGATCATGCTTGCGGTAGTGGAGCCAAGGCAAGCATTCTTAAAATATGGAGGTGAGTGAATACTTCTAAATTGTTATTTTTCTTTAAGGCAAAAAATGCATATTTAAAATCTTTAAAATAAATGTAATGAAACAGCTAGACTGAAGGATTTTGTGAAGAGTGAATCTGATCCGTTAGCTTGGTTGCTTCTCATTAGGATCTCAAATGCACTTTTCTCCCTCTTAGAAAAACCTGAAATTTACTCTACTTGATAGTGTAATTTAAAGCCAAATATTGTACATTTGAAGACTTATAGTTATTTTCAGTCTTAGAGCAAGGTGGAAATAGAAGCAATCTCCAGTCAGATCCTATATCTGGGTTGCTGAGATGTATTGTTTTTGTTAATATGGATGCTTTGTGGTGTGCATATTCTAATGACTGAAGTGATTTTTGGCATAAGGGAGACTTATGCAGTGGTGGCAGTTTTTTGTCACACAGCTATGTTTTTCTTTCCAGTAAACTCCTTAGAGTTAGAGAGCATCCCTGGTTTAATATAGAAGGAATCTGACATAGCTCTGAGGAAGCTCAAGTGTTTGTGGAAAGAGCTGTTAATCTTTGATCAACTGGGGTCTCCTTGTTACTGACTTTGATTACACAAGTGTACAACTTTAATTACAGCTTTTAATAAGATTTCATTTTTTCCTAGTCACATTCTTTGTATAGTAGAGCAGCTTATCTTTTCTTTCTCCCCTGCTCCCCTTCCCTTCCCCCCCTGCCTTTTTATGGAAAAGGGCGTTTGAGGTCATGGCAGGGGATTCGGTGTCCGGAGGGATCCTTCTGTACACGCTCTGCCCATGCTGTACCCTCCACTGTGAGCTTGCACAGTCCAGAGAGCTCTCTCCTTCAGCTGCCCTCCACATATCCCTGCACTGGCAGCTGCCCAGGAGATGGTGGTCAGCAGGGGAGGACAGGTCTGAGAGGCACAATGCTCACACAGGCGTTCACTGCTGCACAAAACCTCTGAAAAACCCTTAGGAAGTCTCTGTAGGCAAAGGATGTTCTGACCTCCCCATCATTGGAGAACCTGAGACTTGGGTAAATTGAGTTCTGATCATCAGAATTGAGAAGGGGGAACTTGAGGTGCCTCCTTTGGCATTTGCTGTATTTTTGCTCTTCCCTAAGCCTCTGCTTATGGCCCCTGTCAGCGATAGGATATTGGTCCAGTATAGCCAAGATGAGAAGAGTTTGACTTCCATGTAAATCATAAGGTACAACTGAGGAGTAACTTAAAAGATGTGAGTCACAAAAAAAAACAGATGGTAAAACAGAGCAATTTGCACTGATTTGACATTCAGAGGTGTGCAAAATTTTAAAATGCCAGTTGTGCCTACGGAAGAGGATAGTGGGGAAAACAACTAATAGAACAGCAAAGGGAGCTCCTTTTATCTCTGTGCATGCATCCCTTTGGCTCACTTGCTGTATGTGCTATACTCTTTTTGCACACTAATGAATATCAGAGTCAGAGCAAGTTATGCCATCTATCACTCTGCTCTTGTTTTCTAATGAACTTACCCCTAACAGGTAGCTTTCCTAACTATTCGTGTCACGAGTGAATTTCACCTTGACAATAGATCAAGAATGAGGTTCAGCAGTGTGGCCCACCTACTTTGCAATGCTCCAGCATGACAGCTGCTTTGTGTCCTCAGGGTAGCTTTACTTTGATGCTTTTCCCTGTTTAGAAAAATTTGGAGGGAGGATTTTGGTAATCTCCAGCAGGCAGAGTTTTTAAACCTATCTCAAGGGAAGATGAAGATTCTACAGAATTTTTGAACAACAGTTATTTATGAAGTAAGTGACATTGTCTTTAGAACTGTTATTCCCACTGGGCTCCAGAGAAAAGCAGCATTTGCCATGCTGGATCTGACTGGTCGCTGCTGTAGCCTGCTGCTCCTGGCACCTCAGGCTTCACTGTGGAAAATTCTGGAAAGCTTATGACAAAACATCTAGTCTGACCATTGCAGATATGGCTCTAGTTATTAAGGGGTGTGTTTTCATGCCTCAGAAGCACAATAAGAGAACTGTGGTCTTTGCTCTTATGGGCTCTTTGGCACCAGAAATGCTGGAGCGAAGTTCTTCTAAACTTGGCTGGCTTTCTGGGTGCCTAAAACATACTGCAGTAGTTGCTGTAACATGGGATTGAAATGACTGGTTTGCTGAATTGGCTGGACAAACTACAGGGGAAGAGAAACAATCAAATGAGTTCACTGTGGTGTACATGGGCCTGACCCAGGGTCATGGGGCAGTGTGATTGCATCATTTGCTCATTCAGTAGCCACACTGCTACTGAAAAGATCTGTGTCTGGTTCCTGACAGCCTGATCTTTTGATGAATTTGGCATCACTTGTTGCATGATCTGCTTCATCAGTGTCTCATGTCACCAACATTTGCATCTGTCCAGGCAAAGTTTTTCTGTTTCTCCATTTTCAAACCAACCTCACGTCCCCTTTTCCTACTCTTGTTGGAGGGGGCAGCACAATCATTCTCACTGTGTGCCCTGTCTCTCTTGGCAGCCTCGGGGACCAGTTCTACAAAGAAGCGATTGAGCACTGTCGCAGCTACAACTCTCGGCTCTGCGCCGAGCGCAGCGTCCGCCTGCCCTTCCTGGATTCGCAGACCGGGGTGGCTCAGAACAACTGCTACATCTGGATGGAGAAGAGGCACAGGGGACCAGGTTGGTAGTGCTGTGTCTGTGTATGCACGTGCATGTACGGAGGGCTGGCCACTGAGCCCTCATGGGGTTTAATTAATGGGAGCTCAAACCTGCTACAGGCCACACAGAAGAGAAACTGCCTAAACCTCTGTGCCTGCAGGGGATTTCCTTTGGTAACTGCAGAGAGCTCATGCTAATTACTCTCTCTCTATGCAAAGGGTTGCCTGACATGGTAGTTTCTAAGGCTGCATCATTGTAGCTCTTTTCATGCTATCAATCCCTGTCTGTAGCAGAAGACTCAATGCTCTGCTCTAAGCAGGACTGGAATTCCCTCCAAGGTGGAGGTGGGAGTTTCTCAGATGAATGTTGAAAATAAGGAACTATATTAGGAAGGATATAAAACTGAAGTAAAATATAGGAGAGTCCATTAATTGAATGAATGTTGTTCTAATGGTTAGAAATATACCTATAAATCCTGATTCTGCTTTGGATATGTTAACTTGGATATCAGTTCTGGAGCTGTGGTTCCCTTGGGTACAGAAAGAAGTTGGTACATTTCCTTAAGGAGCTTTGGCTAATGCCTGTTCCACAGCTCAGTGAAGCTCAAGGGAAAAGAGCACTGTTATTTTTGTAGACTTTGGTCAGTTGTTCCTTTGTTAGACTAAATCCATCTGAAATCCGTTTTTGAAAGGCAAAGGACAGTCACCAGTTTAAAGACTGGAGATGTTGCTCAGACAGAAGTCCTTGTGAACCCCAAGGGGAATTTGGCTATGTTGTAGCTCAGTATCTGACCAATAATTAGCTCAGGGAACAGAATTTTAACAGCACTAAAATGTACCTTTTGTTTTGTTTTGTTTTCCTCCTTTAGTGCAGCCCAGAGAATCCAGGCAGGAAGGGACCTGGGGTACATGGGCACTGGAAGTATGACATGCACACATGTGCATAAATATGTGCCAGTTCTCTAAACAATATTGACACCCTCCCACCTTCACCCTCCACCCCCTCAAATTCTAGATCTGAAATTATGGGAAGGTGAAGCCTTCTCTCATCTCCTCCACTGTCTGGTTTACAGGAGATGAAGTGGGAGGAACATGTAGGATACGCTCCTGGGGCTAAGAAAACAATTGCTGCTTCTGAAAAGTGCCTTGCTGAGTCTTAGCTGAAACTTTCCTTCTCCCCTTTCTAGGATCTACTAAAGGAAGGATCTTTGTGCTTTTTCTATTACTAAAATAGCAAAAGTAGATTTAGTGTTGTCTTGCAGTACTACCAGAAAACTGTTAATAAAGTAAAATGCAGCCACTTCTGGTGGAGGAGACAACAGGTCTTTTTGCAGTGTTAAAAATATCCAAAGAATATTTCAGCTACAAAAACTGCTGGGGTAATTCAGGACTGATGAACGTGGTTCACAAGATGGGAGTTTTCTAAACTTCTGGACTAACCCTTCTTTGGTAGGGTTGCTTCATAACTACAGTCAAGTGTTTTGCTTCAGCTGAAAATTCTCTAATCCTAAGTGATTATGATTTACATAAACTTCCTTTCCCTTTCCCTTTCCCTTTCCCTTTCCCTTTCCCTTTCCCTTTCCCTTTCCCTCCCTCCCCTCCTTTCCCTTTCTTTTCCTTTCTTTTGTTATGAGTAAGGTGCTGCAATTTTTATCCTTCTGAACACAGTNCTTTCCCTTTCCCTTTCCCTTTCCCTTTCCCTTTCCCTCCCTCCCCTCCTTTCCCTTTCTTTTCCTTTCTTTTGTTATGAGTAAGGTGCTGCAATTTTTATCCTTCTGAACACAGTCAGAAGGATATATATAGAATATATATATATCAGAAGTCAGAATATATATATTCACACACATATATACACACACATATATACACACACGCACACACAGAGGTATGCATTCACTGTGTTAATAAGTAGTGTTTTGTCAACAGCATCTTCCACAAAGACAGACACAGATAGTCTTGTGTGGGTCTCATTGGCATCTGCACATGTGCAGAAGGAATCATCACACCAGGAACCAAGATGTCTTAAGTCTTTGCCTTTCTCAGCCAAAGATTTTGTGGACTACTTTGAGAAAATTCATTCTGCAAATCTTTCCTTCCTCACTTCTGATAGTGAACTGTTTGGCAGCTTGCCCTGCAGAAGGGGATAGGTGACATTTCTCCTGCAGGTCTGCACTGGAGACTAATGGTGGAACATTCTTCACAGAGAGTATCAAGTGAAAGAAGCCTCTTGCATCTGCGTTTGCCACCAAATCTGATGACTTTGTTGTTTTGAATTAGAATAATCAGTGTGAAACGAACCAGCCCTCCTCCCCCATATTTGCCTTTCTCTTTCTTGGTTTTTATTAGCCCATTTAGTGCTCCCCTGAGTGTCTTTGTGTAATCTGTTTCTTGTAGTATTATGGTGAGTCAAGGCATCCCTCTACGGTTTTAGCATGCCTGGTTTTGGTCTGTACACAGTGTGCTCCTGCCCATGCTAAAGGGCTCTGAAAATTCTCTGCCAGCCCTCCCAGTATCTGTCTTGTGTGCTGTGCTCACTACCATTTACTATCCCTAACCTGAAAAATTAGATAAAGACAAATGGCAAAGCTCCAGGACCTCTTTTCACTTACACAGACTTGAAAAACAGAGTCAGGAACTCAGCATATTAACCTGAGTTCTTGCTGTTCTCTTTGTTAAAGGAGTCAGAAATCTGCATCTTATGATAAAAAGTTCAGGGTTAATTTCACACAATACTGCACATAACTCCCTCCTTTTCCCCTCCTCCCCTGGCCTTTCACACAGGCTTTGAGTTATGACTCTCCTACACTAATGAGATAAACAACATAACTCACTGCAGGTTCTGCTATTTCCTCTGTAAGCAAATGGTTGGAACCTTCTCTGGTTGCCCTATAAGGTACCAGAGAGAGAGACAACCCACAGAGGGCTGGAGACAGTAATATGCATTATTTCCATATTCCCTGAAAGATTGCCTGTGAAGGAGCTACATTCAGAGCATTCAGAACTGACCCTTTCCTTGTTGCCTCTCCTTTGTGTAAGATCTACACTTCTTGTGAGCCAGCACAGAGGCAGATGAGGAGCAGGGTAGAGAAATGAAGGTAGTATTGGTGTGTTGAGAGAAGTGAAAATCTGGTATGTGTTTTAGGTTCATTGGATGGCAGTATGTTAATGAACAGGTGTACTACGAGTAGCAACAGAGAGCTTACCTGAAGGGTTGCAGAGGTGGATGTTGGATCATCTGTTTCTAATTGATCTACCTGCCACTCTCTAAGGAAGAGGCTACCCAGCTCTCTCCTTTCAAGTTTCCAGTTGGGCTTTCAGCATGTGTATTTGGCTTTTGCTGTCCTGGCTGAATCCAGAACTGCTCTTTCATATAGGAGTGCTCACATTAGCAGATATTCCCCCAAAAGCAAGGAGGATCTTTATTCCTCTGTCTAGGACAAAAGCTGTGGTACTTATTCCTTCAAATGGATCCTTTGTGGAGGCCCATGCAGTGGAAGGCTGATTCTCTGTCCTGTTGCTTTGATCTGGCAATTGCCATTTCAGTGTTGTCTTCAAGTCTTTGCACAGGACCTGCTGAGAAAGGGTGGGGCTTCTTGCCTCCACCTCTTTAATTACTCACATCAGAGCCAGGCACAGTCCACCTCATCATTATAGCAATTGTTTGCAAATGTTTCCAAAGTGGCATGAAGAAGGGTGTCCAAACACTGTTTAAGTGCTGGTTATTTCCATTTTTATTTCCAAACTGGTCTTAGGCAACCTATTCTGAAATGTGTCCTTCTTGGGATGTGCTTAATGTCCAGCTTTGTGGGCATCAGTGAAAGAAGGGCATGAAAAGTCCAAGTCAAATAGCATTCCGTGGCCTGAAATGGCCAGAATCTCTGCAGATACTCATCACTTGGCCATACTTAGGCAGCATGCCATAGATGCCCCAAGGCCTTGGAAGTCAGTGGAAGGTGCTGGAGTCTAAACTGACGTTCCCAACAGCTGAAATATTTAAAACCAGGAACTTAGGTCTCACCTGCAGAATTTGATTAGCACATTCCCTCAAAGTGAATTATGTTCATGTGTCTTCCTCCCCATCCCCAAGTAAGAGGATATTGGTTTTTTCATTATCCTTATTTGATCTGTTGGGTTGCTTTTGTTCCCAAGCTGATATTCTCTCCTGGCTGCTTCAGAAGAGAGGAGAGAACTCTTGGGCCATCCTCCTGCCCTTGAGCTGTTCTGCTTTACTGGCACCCCCTTGATGCTGTCCAGCTGTTCACTGTCAGTGCAGTTTCAGATATAGCAACACCACTCCTGTTCTCACTTTTATGTGGTCTTACCTGGTTTTTGAGGACAATGAGTCTGGAACTGAAGTCATGCTTTGTAGCCCCTTCAAGACAACAGGAACAGCAGAAGGGTAGAGGAGCCAAACCAGAACTTGGACAGAGAGGGCAGAAAAAGCAGAGGAGAGAATTAAATTCCTCCAACTTTTCTTGCTGGGTATTTCTGTGTCATGACTATCTGGGGCAGTTGAGGATACTTTGAAGCACTTGTCAGCGTGCTTCTGTGCCCCTAGTAGCAATGCATTCACAAAGGCCTGCTGTGTCCTGAAGGCAAGAGAGAAAAGTATAGCTCAAACATTGGCTGAAGGGTATCTGTCAGGAGAGCCAGGGCAGCTCAAAACCCAGTGATGCCAAATGTGATTTAAGAGAACATGCAGTGATATAAACATTATTGGTGTATCTCCTCCCTTATTCAGAATATTGGCATGAGCAGGTAGGAGTCAAAATGAAGAATTAGTATTCAAACAAAAGTCCAGAATGTAAGCAAAATTGGAATCAGATGGGAATCAGACCTCTTGGATCTTGGCTTGCTCCTGTTTGGAAGACACAAATTTCCTGACCTGCTCTGTGCATCAGGGCCTCAAGATTTGCATGTCAGAACTTCATCTCTTCTCTCTCAAGGGGCTTTCTCTGCCTGTGGAGGAGGCATCGCCCTTGTGACCCAGGAGAGTCTGAAATTCTGTTTACCCTGAAGAAATTGCAAATTATTTATGTGCAGCTCTGGTTTCAGTGAGCTGAGTGAAGTGTCTAAGTGAGACCTAGATTCTCTGTAGGCCTGGTCCCAAGAGGTGCTGAAGAGCCTCAGGAGTACCGGATGCCTTGAGTGTGTAGCTCTGCCTCATGATTTTCAGGATTGAACCCTCCAACAAGGAGATGCTGGAAGGGCAAGAACAAAGATGCTAGAGACAGTGCTTGTGATTTACAAACTGAAATGTGATTAATTTTTTGCCTTTAATTTTCAGGCCTGGCCCCAGGTCAGCTGTACACATACCCAGCACGTTGCTGGCGCAAAAAGAGGCGTTTGCATCCCCCGGAGGATTCCAGGCTGAAGCTGCTGGAAATTAAACCTGGTAAGTATTTGTTTGCCTGCCTCTCCCAAGCTGCAGAGCAGCTGGCATACATGCAAACCTGGCATTTAGACCTTGGACTTTATCTTTGCTGCTTTCCAACCATTTCTCATTGCATCTGTTGCATCTTACTTGATTTGCTGTAACCATAACCACCAAACCCTCTGCATACAACTCATCCCTTACAAAAATGTGAACAACTTGTATTGAATGCAAGGGGAGCTGAATTTACCTTCTGTAGGGTTGAATCCTGGCTTCTATTAGAAAATTAGCAAGGATGTAAAGAATCAATGTATTACTAACTTTTTCCTCAGTGCATTATTAATACAAAGTCTCACTGGCATCTGTTGCCTAATCTTTGTGAAAGAGACCACTGTGTGTGTGAAGCAGTAAGTATAAGATAAAATTTTTCTTGGTGGGGCTGGTGACGAGGGGTATGGTCAGATTATGAACAACAAATAATAAAAAATAGGGAGCATATGCCACATTTGTGTATTTCTGTCTGACTGTATGTGTACCTTTGTCTATTATTCTTTCATTCTTCTTGTCTTTGCTACTCTTCCACAATTATATCATGTGAAATGATGAGTCTGGATGCTGAATGAGTGACTGTAAAGCAGATGTGGAGGAGCTGCAGCTGTGTCAGGTAGAGTGTAGTGTTGTGCATTCTTCCTTGCAGTTAGTAATAAAGGCTTGCTGTCTCTGGGGTCAGCTATTATGAGAAAGAGGGAACACATATACTCACAGCTGTATGTGGTTTTTAAGAGGTGAGACGCTGTCAGTATAAAAAGTACAGGAGAAAACCCCCAAATGTAAATTAGAATATTTAAAAAACCTGTTTGACAGAAGAAGGTGCCTGGGAACTGAGCTATGTTTAGCAATACTGATGACTTTGCTTCTACGCAGTAGTTGGTGGAGAGAGAAGAAAGGGCAACAGAGACAAGTTCAAAACCCATTAAAATCAGAGGCAAAATTCCTGTTGACTCTGGTAGAAACAGTTTTTGAAAACTCCCTACCTTCAGTGTAGGAGACATCAGCAGAGAGTTGGAAAAGAGGAAGAAATCCCTATAACCACTCAGCTGGGGTTCAAACCAAGGGCAAAATCTCAGCCAGAAAATAGAACTAGACCTCACAGCAGAGCTGCTTAGAAAGAGCTGATGAAATCAGTCACATACATTGATGAAAATGAGACTGGACTGTAGGAAGAGGATGATGTTGGCTCACAGAAGTGCCTACCTTAGACTTTGTGATGATGCCAGTACTGCTGTGCCTTGGTAATTTTGTAAGGTAAAGCAGTAGGGTAGAGTTTGACTCTTTTTTGTTTGCATTACTCTCCTTTGCTGTACTCACTGAATGCCAAATTAGTGCATCCCACATGCCACAGGGCATGAAAGGCAATTACCACAAAGCTATCAGATAAAGAGACCTCAGCATGTCTGTCTCTGTGTTGTTTTCCCTGCTATAAACATCTCCTCTGCATCTCAGGAGTGCTACTTTTGTTGCATTGCCGGTGGCAACCAAATAAGGCGAGTTATATTGCTCTGCCATTTAAATCTATTTTCCAACCAATTTCTATCTAGTGATTAACTTTTCTTATCAGTTATACCACAAAACAGTTTCACTCCATCTGTGCATATCCAGAATAGACTCACTAGCCAAAAGTGAGATTTTCCCCTTCTCTGATCTGAAAGTGTAAAACCTCTGGAACACCTTGGACCGCCATTTAAAGGTAGCTTTTGAAAATTTGGGAGAAAGAGAGTATAATTTATTTGCAACATGGACAGCAGAAATACTATAGGTTTTGGAGGAGAATACTGTTGTAAAACCTAGGGCTGAACCTAGGGAGCTACCTAATGCTGACTTCTCTGTCCTCAGTTAAACATCAGATGGTTGTGTGGGGCAAAGATGTGGAAATTTAAGATCTATTAAAAAGCACAGATATGGCTGCTGTAGGATATATAAAATAAATTTGAAAGAAATCTAATCTATATGTTCCATAGTTCCTCTCCACCTAGGGCTTGGGCATTCTGTTCATTCCTTAGAGCTGTTCTCAGCAGCTAGAGAGTGCTTATGCTTGGTTAATATGCAAATAGTTGATTTTTATAGAGGAGGCTGTGAAATTGTTAATACAGTTTTATTGATTTTTATAATTGTTATATGGCATGTGCAAGCAATGCACTTCTACAACATCAAATTAGGGCTAAACCTTAGTTGTATTATGTTAACTGCATAGAAGTACTTCTTGTAAGACAACCACTGTAACAAACGCAGAAGAGGATCTTTGCTCCAAAAGTTGGCATTCCAGCAGTCAATGGGATTGGCACTAGGGGTGTGAATATTTGCTTGGACTCCACCTGGGCTTTCAGAGTGGCTTATTATAGCAAAAAGTTGTATTCAGAAGTTCTTGTATTCAGAAGACACCTACATAACTCAGGAGATACACAGACCTAGGATTTTTGTTTTGGTAAGTCATAGCTAGTCATCGGCTGGTCAGTAAGTAGAATCAAACTATTGTCTTGCCAGCAGTTTGAGGGTACAATAGATCATTTAGTAATAGTATAGTATACTATTTTGGTTTATAAAGCTAAAATAGTTTTAGGTTTATAGTTATAACCTACTTCTTCAGTTTATGTAGTGCATGACACAACTCAGTGAGTGAGAGTTTCACATTGGTAATACCAAAATCTAATGAAGAAAATAATCATGCTCCAACGGTCTGCTGTTTTTTGTAAAATGAAAGGTGCACTCTAATGTTTTTCCTGGGCTGAGTTGATGCTTTCTTCTTAATAGAAGATGGTAGTTTCTTTGCCCTGATATGTTGTTTTTATGTAGTTTAAAAGAAAGGTGTTTGGTTTTAAGAATAGTTACAGCCAAAGTTGTGCAGGTGTGAGCACTGGAATAGGACTTGCTGGTGCAGCCTTTAGATGTCTATTTTCCTCTGCCAGTGTATTCAGAGTTACATGGATGCATTGCCCCACTGAAGTGGTTTGTTCAAGGGTCTAGAAATGTTCATGTTTGTGCTGTTTCTATGCATCCTCCCTCCCATCCAGTAGCCTATCCAGTAGATATTCAGGAGAAATAAAGTATTTCCAATACTTAGTTATGATAGTGCCTTTACTGACAATGCAGTCAATATCATGACCAGATCTTCAGGATTTTTACTAAGTATTCTTGACATTTACTTTCATATGGCCTGGTCTTCATCTTTCATCTTTAAGTCATATTCTTATCATCAAAACCAAGCATTATGGCTCAAGTGTAGCCTAGAGTTCATTGTTGTAATGGGTATGAGCAGTTACTTGAGTTGTTATAGTGTAGCAGTCAAGACTACTATGAAAACTGGTACAGATTTGAAACAAATTCTGGGCCATGGGCAATATATTGTCATGTTGCCAATACTGTGATTTCATAGGTTCATAAAGTAGCAGATTGAAAGGGACCTCAAGAATCTTCTGGTACAACATTTCTTGGCAAGAGCACGGTCTAGATAAGATGTCTCAGCACCCTGTCCAGCCAAATCTTAAAACTGTCCAGTGTTGGGGAATCTACCACTTCCCTGGGCAGATTATTCCAATGGCTGAGTGTTCTCAGTGTGAAAAATTTTCCTCTTGTGTCCACCTGGAATTTCCCCAGTAGTAACCTGTACCCACTAGCCCTCATATTATTCATGTGACTCTGTAAAAAGGGTGTCTCCCTCTTTGTAGCCACTCTTTACATACTGGAACACAGTGATAAAGTCTCCCCTAAGCCTTCTCTTCTCAAGTCTGGACAAACCCAGTTCTCTCAGATAGCCATATGGCAGGCTTCCCAGGCCTTGGATCATCTTTGTAGCCCCTCTCTTGACCCCCTCCAGACTGTCCACATCTCTTCTGTATAGCAGGGACCAAAACTGAGCACAGTATTCCAGGTGTAGCCTGACAAGCACTGAATATGATAATTACTTATCTCTGCTGGTGATGTCCTTGCTGATGCAACCCAGCATCCTGTTGGCTTTATTTTTTTTATTGCCACAGCAGCACACTGTTCATTCATATTGAGCTCATGGTCCACCAGGACACTGAGGTCCCTGAGTTGCTCCCCATCCAGGCAGATCACAGCCTGTCCTGCCCTCCTGGATTATGTTTTCCCAGATACATTTCCTAAGTGCAGGGTTTTAAGCTTACTAGGTGTTGATACTCATATAGTATTTGTGAAACTAGACTTCTGTTCAACCCAGTATGGAAACCTGGTTCTCTGCAGAATTGAGCTGTGGTATTTGCATGGCACTTCAGCACAGAGCAGTGGGAGGGCTGTAAGCAGCTCATGCTTCCACGTTCACTCAGCTGCCTGTTCTTCTGCCCAGTAAAAGAGGAAGAGCAGAGCTGAGCTCCTGTGCTTGAGAAGTCTGGGAATGGGTGAGGGAGAGGGTTGAGCTAGGTAGCCTGACTTCCAGGAGAGTGGGAGAAAAAAGAGAATTTTTAGCTCTACCACCACTGTGAACTGCAGGTGCTGTGCAGGTGAGCAGTATGGTTCTGGCCCTTGGCAAAATCAGAGCAGTTGGAAAGAGGAGGGTTAGAAATGAGAGGGAGATCCTGGATTAGACCCAAGGCCCCTTGAAATCATAATTGATCCATGTCCTGTATACTTAGTGGTTTCATGGTGCTGGGTAGTATCATGATTCTGTGTTGGGTCAGCTATCAAAATTGTGGTGGTGCTACTGCCTACAGTAAACCCTGCTGACAGGCAGGTATTACCCAAGCTTTGCACCTATGCAGATGAGAACAGATAGGGTGAGTGTGGCCAAAAACTCTGGTGGAGTTTAAATTGGTAGTGTCTTACTTCAGTCTTACAAGATGGCTAAATATAGGTACACACATACATACCTACAGAGCTTTTATTTCACATGGTGTGTAAGTCCAAAGAATATGAGTGTAATGCTTTTGTGTCAATTTACTGATGTCCTTTGCTTTTGGACTGAAAGCCCACAGTGAGGTTTCAGAGTGGCAGCCTTCCCACCCACTTGGAGGGTGTGAAGTAGAGTTTGTTTATGCTACTACTGTGCTGAGAATGAGCTGGGGTCCTGTGCTAGTGTCTGTCCTCTTACTTATATCTGGGCAGTCTGGTGTTCAGCTGAGCTACAGAAATGGGTTTTTTTACCAGTTGTTGGATAGTAAAAGCAAGCAAAAGTATTTTTCATTTGCTATTATGAACCATGGTAGTTGTCTGAAGCAAGTACTGAAAACAGATTTTTTTAGTTCCAGTTGAACAATGCCTGATCTGTTTTTAGTCTGACATATGGGGTATACCTAGGTGAGCATGCTTGTGGATGGATGAACTAAATCCTTACAGATAAGCTATTATCTCTTTACAGCATCTCTATTTACCTTGTGGAGACTAACTGATTGTACAAGGTACTGTGTGTTTCCTGGGAAGTGAGGAGTGCTCCCAGCTCTTGGGGGAGATGCTCAGCATGTCTGTGGAGATCTGTGGTCTTTAAGATGGGGCACTTCACCAAGATAAAGTTAAGATGACATTAAAAAGCAAAGAACAGAATTTTCAGTAGTATCACTTGTATGATAGCATCTAGAGACTCAAGCAGCATGTTAGATCATCATCCCAGGGGTTGTTGTGAAGTCCTCTTAGCCATTACTTACAGTCCAGATACACAAAATATAGTGAAGGAAGAACTTTGATTCCAAAATGGAGAAATGAGCGACAAAGGGAACAAACTACTTCTATGACATTTTAACCAGAGGTTTGTGGTACAGCTGGATATCAAACCCAAGAACACACAAAGAAGACAGTGCTGCTGAGTTCCATATTATTTTTTCTGCTCCTGGGTTGCTATGCCCAGTTTTACTCCAAGATATTAGAGCCTAAAATAATTCAAACCACTTAATTTCATGAGAATTTCCTTTTACATTTTTTCTCCCATAGGCCAATTAATATTGACTAGTTTCTCTTTTGATTTCAGCAATTTCTACACAATCACACATTGGTTCCTGTTCTGTACTACAAGACAGCAGTGTTGTTTTGCTATGAACACTGTAAAGAGAGGCACATCTCTTCTTAACAAAAACTTTTTCTACTATTTGACAGTTTACCTGTCTGTAATTATAGGTCATGTTATGTTATAGAACCTGCCTGTGGCTCCTTTTTAAGGTCCATTAGGACCATCTTAGGATCATAACTGGAAGAATAACTCTGGTGCCAAATAAGAGTATGTTGTAATATGCAGATGAATTGGATACAGTATTCCGAAGGAGGCTATCATATAAACCTATCAGCTGTTCAGACTTCTGATAGATTTCTGCAGATGTGAGTTTACCAAAGATACTTTCTGTGTAGAGCTTATTTTAGGTTTTTTTAATTGTTCGTGGCTTTTATCAACATTTGCCATGATGAACCCTGCATTTAGGGTGGAGCTGACTTGACAGGAGCAGGTTTGATTCTCTGATGATTTGGTCTGGATTTCTCATGTAAGATGGATTTTAATAGCCTGTTAGCAAACTTCTGTGAGTTTTCCTCCTGGCCCTCCAAAATTTTGAAATTAAAATGTCATTTAAAATCTGCTTTTAATTCAAGTCCTTCTGCTCTCCGAAATATTTTGTGTTAAAAAGCAGACAGAACCCGCAGCTCTCCCCGTCTCTTGTGCTACGTTCTTTGAAGCATCCCTGATTTCAGGGATTTGGATCCCCGCTCCTGGCGGGCCGGGAGCGGCTGCAGCGGCGCGGCGCGGCCGGCAGAGGGCGCGGCGGGCAGCGGGAGATCCGCGCCGGG
>VZRH01006604.1:3194569-3352010 GCA_013397555.1 Urocynchramus pylzowi
TTGGGACAGGTGGGTGGATGGTTTTCAGTTCCCTTTTGATTTGTTAGAAAGCACATCTGCACCCTGACCATGCTGAGTCCTGAGGTCCTGAGCTTGGTCTGTCATGCACCTGTGTGTGTCACACTTTGGAACAAAATGAAGCTTTACACTGTGAATCCAAATCTGGGAGTGGGGATGCCAGAGGTGTTCGGTTTTTGTCTTTGCTGTTTTTCTTTAATACCAGTATAAATATTGAATTCTGCTGGGCCTTTTCTTTTGGGTTTCTTGGCCTAAATTTTAGTGTGTGTTTATTCATCAGCTAAGCTGCAGCTTACAGATGGGTCCATCAGTGCTCCTGAATCGAAACAGTAGGCTCCAATTCTCCACTAATCTTGTGTTCACAGCAGGACACAGCACCACAGGCAAGAGCTGCTGCTTAAAGGCACTTACACATCCAGCTATGACTTGTGTGACAGAAAAAGTGACTTTCTGTCACCAAGAGAAAACTCAACAGTGTGGGACTTCCTTGCGAATCAGCTTCTTTCTATTATACATGTAACCAGTTTATTCCATCTTATCCACCACCTTTCACTTCTAGCTGGAACAGTGACCTTTGCTGGTCCAGATCTCTGGCCAGATAAAGTTTGCTTTTCTTTTCTTCTATGGCACTAAGAAAAACTGTCTGTTGTTGCATGTATTCACTGATACAGAATCATGACATAGAAGTCCTGCAGTGAAATATGCATTTGCCCTGTTGCCAGTCTGCAGCAGAGGTGCCCATCTCTGCACCTCATCTCATACCACACCATCACATCCTTGCATCTCCTATGCTCCACACAGGACTAGGGCCAATGGGATGTCTTTTTCTCTCAGCTTCTAAGTATGTGAAATGGAGGTACTAAAACACCAGTCTCCTTTGACTCAGAGAAGTACCTAACAGATATCTAATAAATACTTTTAGAGAGATTGGAAGGGGTATGGGAGGCCTCTAAATAAAAATAAATGAATGAATAAATCATGCCATTTGCCAAGCCCTCAAAGTGCCACTATTAAATGTTCTGGCCATCAGCAGAAATCCTTGCAAAACTGGTATGGACGTGTACCAGCTCTGGTGCACAGCCTGGGCTTATATGTACCAGGATGATGATGAAAAAATAAGTAATTTGTTACACACTCATATATACAAATAAAGAGACTCACCACAGGTGAATTGTTGAGCCAGTTTTTGCAAGGCTGACTGTACAGTGTAATTGCTGGAAAGATATCCCGAGTTTTGCACAGTGTAATTCTTCTTGCTTTGTTTTTCTGGCCACTGGGGAGCCAGCCTTCTGTATGTCAAGGCTGCCAGGGCTGTGGTAAACCTCTCCTTCAAATCATGCACTGCTCTTGCTGGATGTTGTTACATGTGATAAGCTGCAAATTCTAAGACTAATTGAGCTCAGTGACTGTAAGTAAATGTGTATTTTCCCCCAAATGGAATTCCATGATTTTGCAGTTATGGAAGTAAAACACTCATTTCTAGCGAAGCAGATAATATTCTATAAATAGTCCAGTCAAGAAAACAAAAACATTGTTTCTGCTGTTTAACTCCACAGTCATGCTGGTAGAATTTACAGGATTAACTTTGTGTAAATAGTTTCTCTTTCATTTGTAAGATCTGGAACAGGTCACTACATGTATTTTATATTCAAAGTTTTACCAGGAGAACTCTGTTGTTTAGCTAAGATGGCTTGTATGAACCACTCAGGATTACTCCTGGTTCTTGTGTGGCTGAGCCAGTTTGCATAATTAGGAGAGAGATGCATGAAAAAAGCTACTGGGCTTTGGAACCCCTCTGGGATTTGATCAAAAGCCCACTGAAGCCAAACCCTTTGGCTCTAGTCATCAGGCTAAGGCAGCAACTGAACAAGATAAGGCAATTTTGGAAGCTGTTAAATCTAGTTTTCTGAGTTCTCTGGATGTTATCACTGGGAAAGGAACACAGGCTGCATGTGTAGCATCCCACCGACACAAGGCTGTTGTAATTTCAGAAGCAGTGCAGCCACATACAGGTATTTTTTTCTGCTGCTGTGTCATCTTAGCTGTATTTAGTATATTTGTGAAAACAGTTATATATTAGTTATATGTTTAGTATATTTGTGAAAACAGGTGACTTTGGAGGCAGGCTGTTCTGAAAAAATGTTCTGGTCATTCCAGTGGGCCATGAAATGGAAGGAATGAATTGTGCTGTTGATCTCCTTGGAGCCTCTGCAGTGTGACTGCAGGTTGTCTCTGGGGGCTTGATCTGCACGATGTGATGGGGAGGGCTCAGGCAGCTGAGATGGCATTGGCTTGAAATACCTGGCTGCTTGAGGGAGAGCTTCCTTGTGGTGCCACCACCCTCTCTGAGCCATCCAGCCCATTGTTTTGCTCTTTCCCTGCTCTTGGCTTCTGTGTTTGACCTACATCTGGCTGCTAGGACACGTCTTTGGGAAAAGGTTATTCAGCATGTGCCTCTCAAGCTGCCAAGGCCTGACTGAGAGTGCTGTGTCTCTAGGAGACACATTATTCCTTCTGGAGAGGTAGAACATTGTGGGATTTATCCCCCTGCTATGAAGTTAACATTGATGTGTGTAAGTAACCATCAGGATTATTTATTTATGAAATAAACAGATTTAACCTTAAAATGAAGGGGGAGTGAAGGTAAGCTCAAAGCTTACCAGAAAAAAGGGCTATAGGAACCACTGGGGAAGCACCAGGGGATGGTGCCTGGGGAAATGCTGGAACCTGTCAGATCCATTTCCCAAAGGCACAAATCACCAGCTCTCCAGCATGGGGAGGGGCAGGCAAGAAGCTGTGAGCCCTGGAGGAGTCTTAGAGCTAGAACTGAACCTGAACAGCTTTCCTGGCAAACCTACTGCCCCTTTTCTAAGTATAGCCAGTAAAAATGGCTGAAAAAGGATAAGCCACATCATCAAAAGGGTTTTTGCAGTGCACAGGTACTGTTCGCATGCAAGTAATGGACACAAGATCCTAGGAAATGGGTATTTTAAATCTAATTCATTGCATGTGTTTTGTGTGTTCATATGAGTAATTCTGGGAATTCTCTGGTAATCACATGAAAAAGGGTTTATAGGATCAAGTCCCCAGGGCTTAGCCTCATAAGATGCCAAGCTGTCTAACCCCAGCAAAGGAAAGCACCTGAGCTTGGGCTTTAAGAACATGAGTGATCTTTTAGTAATTAATGGGACTTGTCACATGCTTAAAGTTAAATCTACATGTGAAGTGTTGGGTTGGACCAGACTTGCAGGTTTGGTACTCAACATCCTGCACAGAGCCCACTGAAGTCACTGGCCTACTCAGTGAACAGTATGGTAGAACCTATGTACTGCTTTATAGAAGAAAATGTTAACAAAACCCAGCAAAGATATTATGGAATATAATTACATAAAATATGGTTTTAAAAACCCTATTTATTAAATTTTATTGTTCTCCTGACACACAGCAAATTAAATTGATTTGTAGCATGAAATATTCTAATATTTATAGCAGATGTTATTTTCCTGGTGCCTAATATAACGGAATGAGCAATAAATGTTAATATAACGTTCAGTTTCAACTCTTTCAAGCCAAGCTTTATAGATTTGCTGAGAGTAGAATGGAGAGAGTATGATGACTTCCCCTCCCACATCCCTGTACCTCCTACCAACCTTCCCTGGTGGAAATTTCCATTCTACATTCCCGTTCTCTGTAGTAAACATTTTACAGCCTCATAATCATCTCATACCCAAGAGATATTAGGTATGTTTTTACTAGATTATGATTAATTTCAGTATTCCCTGCATTTTGCATTTGATTGACTAATAGTTTATTGCAGGTGTTTTATTCTTTGGATTCTGACACCATTGGTGTTTCCCATAGCATCCCTTCCCAGTAATGAACTCCACTGGGGAAGGAGGTTTGATGCAATACATTGGAATAGGTAGGTATGGCTTTTATGTGCAATGTCTTCTAGACAAGAGATCTAATTTAGGATGCACTTGGAGCATGGTCCCCCTTAAACAAACCAGGTAATTTAGGCTTGGGACCTTAGCTGTTGTAGGTTGGTAGTTCTGATAAAGACGACAGTGAGCAGTGATTTCCATCAGCTAAAGCTATGATTCTTGATGTAGGAGAAAGGATGAAAACTTTACCCCTCTAGATGGAAATTATGTCTTTCTGAATGCATGTGATTGCCCTTGGCAAGTATGGGGTTTATGTCTTAGGAAAACATATGGTCATGATTAATATCCTATGCATGTCCTAAAGAGCTGTAGTGAAAATCCTTTTGTTGCTGGCCTAAAATAAACAGCATTGCATGATGGGAACAAAAGACAAATTTTCAAAGCAGGCTCAGATAGAGTGCTAAAACTACATATGAACACTTGAAGCAAGTGACTCATTTCTTTGTGTTTTTGAGGGATGGTGAGTGCTTTTATCTTCTCATGATTTCCTTGGTGCAATGTCTGCAAATGATACAGTTGCAGATATGTGTTACTCTGACAAAGTGAGGTTGGTGGTTACAGGAATTTCTGCAGTGATGCTAATTTGTAAGTGATGCTATGGATACATCTGCCATGTAATGCTCATTGCCTAAGTGAGGTAGCAGCACGGCAGGAGAACTGGAAACACGGAGGCTGTATCTGTGAGCAGTGCTACAGACCAGGACAGTATCAGCAACAAAGACACTATTAACTAAATAGAAAGGACTCAGGATTAAGTGCTTTGTGCCTCTGAAGCTGCTATATCAGGGCTGGCACTATAAATATACTTACAGTATATTCTTCCAGAGAGCTTTCTGTTAATATCTGAGTGGGCAAAATAAAAAATTAACCTCTTTCTGCTAAAGATGATGCCCCAAGTACATCTGAACTCTCAGCAAGTGCTACAGATGGAACAAGAGTACATCCAACTTTTTTGTTTTGCCTTTCAATCCTGAATCTTAATTAGTTCCCTACTGCTTTAGTACATGCACAACATTTTAATAGTCATAAGGACTTACTCAAATCCACACTGCCATTTCCACAATTCCCTCCTTCATACCAGCAGCAATCCTGTCCCCCCCCACCCCCCCCGTTTTTAGGAATAGTGTTAAGAAAACTAAATAGCCAAGCGTGTAGCTGTAGATTGATGAGGCTGTCACACCATTCTCTTCACCGTTTTCTTCCAACCTGCACCGTGCTCTAATAGATGGATGATTGCCGGGGGAGAGAGAGACTTGGCAAATCCCACAGCCAGATGTTCAGGGATGGACAGAGCGACCTTCTCGAGGAACCCAGAGGACTATAGCTGTGTCCTTCTGAGGGAGAAGGACAGTCAGGTGCCCCTGGCTGCCTGTGTTTATCTCTCATTTCAAAAGGAGCACAAATGGCCTCAGCATGGCTGCAAGGATGGATGTTTTTCAGTGCATCGCGGGAAATGACCAGTCATCCGTCTCTTCACTGTGGAGTCTGCCTGCAGCCATCAATCTTGAAGCCCAGCATGGCAGCTCCTTTTGGCTTAGTTTGGCTCAGTGTTAGAGGAACAAAGGGAAATGAAAGCTGAGCAGAAGGAAAGGAGAGAGGAGCAGCTATTCTCTATTTCACTTTGTTTTCCCCTTGCATGGCTCTCTCTCTCTCTTCCCCATTATGATCTATTTTCACTGTATTTTGTAAGGTGTGGAAATGTGTATTTTCAGGGTCTGGGAGTTTACAGTGTTTCTGTGTTAGCAGAGAGGAGAAAGGAGAAGGATAGTGAAAAGACATAATTCAAGGCCCAGAGATTCCATTTTTCAGACTTTTCTGTGGAAGTTTTCAGAACAAGCATGCCCTAGTTAGCTGCAGCAGACAGGGAGAAGGAATATAGTACCTTTCCTCCGTCTTGCTGTTTTTCTTCCTTTTTTTCCTGATTCCTTCCTCACTACCACATTAGTGTTTTCAGATGTGTACTTCATCTCTCCATTCCTGTTCTATTCAAAAAGCAATCAACAGAGCCACATGATGGGACTTTCTGGATACAGGTGTGTACTGATGCCCAGAGCCACGATGGCAGTTCCTGCTGGCAGTCAAGCTCGCTTGGGTCAAGCCTTCTTGATGTAACAGCATGGGGCTGTGCAGGCTTTGCATGAGCTGCCTGCCCTCATCCAGCACCCGTGGTTCCTACTGTGAAAGCAGAGGTCATGGCAGTATCGTCATTGGTATGTAGCCCATCAGAAGACAACACATTCAGACATGTCTGTTTGCACACCTAGCACTGAATTAGCTGATTTCAGCACTGAATGGGCCACTTTTCTGAAATACCCAGATTTGATGTACTTGGAGCCAGGCTGAAAGGAAAAAAAGGTGTGTGAATATGCTGCCTACTGGACTCCCATAGCTAGGGTCTGCTTTTTTTCCACAGCGAGCTGTAATGTTGTTTCTTATTCTGTTTTCCCCTAATATTCTTGCCTCTGGATATCATAACAGTTCATGTTTGACTTATTCTGTAGAAGGCTTATGTAGAGATAGCATTGTTCCCCTTAGTACTATCCCACTGTGGTGTTTGACCAATGCATTAAAAAAATGTGTGATTGCATTTACCTTTTAATTTTCCTGGTTGATCACAATGATCTAAGCATCAGGCCTGACAGAGCCAGGCTTTCCTGCAGAGCTGTGGTAGGAGATTTCTCTCTCCCAGTTTTTACTGTAGGCAAAGAACTGAGATCTCCCAGGCATACAGAAGGACCAACTAAGCGCTGAGGCAGAGCAAGGGAACTCTGTAAATACTGGACACAGAGATCTCTGAGAAATCTTTACCTGCTTTCAACCCAAATGTGCCATCTGGAGTGAACAGACTTATGCCAAGATGGGGAAAATTTATACCATCACAGGCTTAAAGAGCTGCTTTGCAGTATGTGCTGAGGTTTTTTTTGTTTTGTTTTGTTTTGTTTTTTTTTTTGGTCGTTTTCTGGTTTTTCTTTTTTTTCTTCTTACCATAAACTTAAAGCATAAACCCTCAAGGAAAACATTTGTTTGGTGAAAACCAGTTTCTCCTCTCCTACACCTTGCATGAGCAGGCTTTACAAGTGGGCACAAGATCTTTCTGAGTGGGGATATTCAGGGAATTCTTTTGTATTGTCTTTACAAAATGGAAGGCATCCTTTTTCACCTGTGCATTTAATTGTGCCACTTTTGAATGAATGGTCATATTTTCTGCCACTACCCGTTTTGCCTCCCTGCGAATTCTGAAAAAGACAAATCTTGTTCCCGTTGTCATGAGACAGCCTACCCCAGATGGCACAGCTGTGTCTCGGGATGCCCTCTGGCTGGCCTGTTGGCAGGCATTCCCGTGGCTTTGAAGGTCACCTTGTTTACACCTTGCCTTTTTCCCCCTCCCTATTCAGAGGCTTGCTGAGCCTGCAGGCTGGGCTTCACCATCTGCATTTTCTCTGGTGCCATTAATCTTCCTGTTTACCATTCTGTTATTAATTCTAGAGTTCACCTTTTTGTCTAAACCCTTTATAGGCCTCTTGAAATTGCTTGCCTTTTTGTGGCAAGAGATCTGAGCATCTCAGAGATAATTTGCTTTGTTCTTTCCCATTTCTGAAAGGCTACCTACTAGCATCTCATGCCATTTTTATATTACCAGCCTTCCTTCCTATAATAATGTTTTCCACTTATATAGCTTTATCTGCCAGATGTATCTTAACACAAGAGTAAATATTATCTTTGTCCTTTGGAATTTGTGAATTTGCCACCGAAATCTGGTTTCTGAGGAAATAGTCCTACATTTTCAGTGTTTTTCTTGGCTTGAAAGAAAATATGCTCAAATCTGTCTTTGTGAGAGCCTGTAAGACCACCTTGCATTTTTGGTGCATTTTATTCGAATGCCTGAATGCCTATGAATATTAAAGAAGCCTTACCAAACCCCAGAGGATAGGTGAAGACTATCTCCATTTGACAGATGATGGAAAAGCAGAGAGTGCCTCTGGTAGAATTTGGCTCAGCATCACTTGGTGGGACAGCAGAGATGCCAAAGGCAGCATCTGGGGTGGTTGCTCCCTATCCCATCCTAAAATCATTGCCACTTTGCTGTGGCCTTGCTGTTCTGCACTGGTGCGTGCAGTTCAGCACTCAGTGAGCCAGGGATGCTGCCCCAGGTGTGCCTGGCGCGGTGAGCCTCGGGCAGGGCTGTGCTGCTCCCGGCGTGCGAGCGCTGCCTTCCCACACGTGCCAGCTCTGCAGGCGGCCACGCAGGCCCAGAGCTGGCACAGAGGGCATCAGGCTCTCATAAGCCCTGCCACAGCCCTGCCACAGCCCTGCTGTTGCCTCGGGGCGAGCGGGGGTCCCTGCCAGCTCCCCAGAGCTCTGGGTGTTCCAAGGGCCTCGCTAGCAGAGCTGCCCCTCCACGCGGAGCAGGCAGAGCTGAGCACAAAGCCCCCTGAGCGCAGAGCAGCAGAACGCCCAGAGCAGGTTCCCAGCAGCTCTGCAGGACTCAGATTGGCTTTGGCAGGTTTATCAGCTCTGGCTTAGTGCCGGCTCTGCTAGGCCTGGACTGAATTAATTGGGATGCTTGTGCACTGCAGCTGAGAGATAACTGCATTACAGAGATTTATCTGCTACTAAAGGTATCCCCTCCACTGTCCTCGATAAGGACGAGAAGCTATGCAGAATCTCACAGAATTTGCAGGAAGGTTGGCATGGCTGGCTCTACACATGGTTTATGTATGAGTTTGTGTGCAGTACAAGTGTTTTTATTCAGTTCTGTCACACCCAGTGCAGTTGCTTGCGATGGAGGTCCACTCCCTGTTACCCTTTGCAGAGGGGTAATGTGCAATGTGGGCATGACTATCCCCCTTGTGGGGAGGGGGGGGCTGGTGTATGCTGATAACTGTCTGGTTAATTATTTAATTCTGGTGCTTTGGAGGGGCGAAAATGCCCATCATCTGTCTGTGAGTGATTCTATATGAACATTTACAGATAGATAGCCCAAGTTATTATTTTACTCCCAACAGACCAGAAGCCCTCTTAGGGTGACAAAAAGCCCAAAGGAATAGGCTTTTTTACTTAACATTTCTCTCTAAATTATAGCAGTTATCTTGCCTCTGTCCCTTGATAGTGCCTACAGTGTTGCTGCAGAAGTTGTGGTGCAGTGTAAGCTCATCTAGAACACAAATGCCAGAGAACACAAATGAATGCTAGAAAAATGCTATTGAATGGAGATATTTCTGAATGGAGATGATTTCAGCCCTGAGGGTAGTTACTTGATCCAGCATTTAGTCTGATACTGTAATTTGGCAGTCTCTGAGAAGCAGGTACAGCTTATTATATGTGACAATGATTTATATCTGTGCTGAGAAATAAATCTGTAGAAGACTTCCAAGAGACAACTGACAAGAGGGCTGTTTTGTTTTGGTGGTGGTTTTTTTTTTTTTTTTGAGAGAGAGAGAGAAAGATTCTATAGAGGCATTCTAGTCTGCCAGAGAAATACAGCTGCTTGAAAAGAGCACATTTTGATAGTGGGTTAAACTAAACAATGCTTAACCTTATGTTTAAGGGCCTCTGCAGTTTTCTGCAGCCCTATTTCTCCCTCCTGTTGTCTTGTAGCTTCCTGGGACATATTTTAACTAGAGTCTGGTAGAAGCTTTCCATTGAATCCCAGTCTTAAAACTCAGAGTTGTCCTATGATATTTCTGCAGTTATGCCCAGGCTAAAGACTGAAAGTGTACAGTCCCACCCACATAAGATCTTCCTCTGTTCCCTTTCTCCCCCTCCTCTGCCCTCCCCCAACCTCATCATGATACTAGCAGCTTTCCATGAGGAGATGCTCAGGAGACACTGGGATTTTCCAGTCTCCCTGTGCTCCCTATTTCAAACATTTGCTAAGATTAATTTCAGAGCTTTACAGGATAGAGAGTCCTCTAAACTATTTTTTTCCATTCAAAATGGTTTGTTTCTGTGGAAATAAATACTCTAATATTTTCAAGTGGTCTTCTAGAAGTGGTTTATCATTGCCTTTGGTAGGATTCTTGTTCTCACCACAGCCCAGTTTACCTTGAGAGTGCAATAATGTACATGAGGTTTAGAGTGGGATTGGTGGGAGAGACGAATAATTACTGGAGTAGCCTTACAATCTCTACTACAGCATGGATATTTTACAGCTTGCATTAAAAATAAAGTGAATTTGATGTTTACTACTCTCTAGGGACGTTTGTTTGGCTTTATGGACTCATTGTGAGAGTCTGTGTTATCAGTAATCTGTCCCAGGGGAGGCCCAGGGCTGGGCTGACAGGAGGTTCTGTGGACCATGTATGTGTAGAACTGGCAGTGACAAGTTTGCTGCAGATGGGTACTGAATTGCAGGAGTGTTGAGAGAAAAGGGTGGGATATCAGGGGCCATGGAACATCAGCATTAAATCATAATAGCAATAACATGAGCATCTGCCCCGGGGATAGCAGGATGTGGTGTAGTGAAAGAAGGGTTTTGGAGATCTGGATCTGCAGAAGGAGTGAAGGTCCATGCTGTGCTGTGCTGGCAGGGACAGAGCCCTGCCTTCAGTATGCCTGGTTCTGGTCGCTGCTGTGAATATAGCAGTTCCAAGGATGCTAACAAGTCACTGTACTGGCCATGAACACAACAAGCAAGCAAGCAAACAAGCTAAGGAGAGTCTGGCCGTGCACGCACAGAAAAGCTACAGAATGCAGCTGTTCACGTAAGGCATTGTCTCCCCATTCCTTCTTAAGGGATTCCATCCCCCTGCCTGCCCCCACCCTTTGCACTCTAACGCTGTATTTGTGCCTTGGAGATGTGGAGATGAGCGTATGATGGATGGATGGATGCTGCTTGTCTGGGTTTTTCACCACCATTTCCCCTGGGGCACTCTGTCTGCTGGCAGAGAGCACCATCCCAAAAGATGGTATCTTTTGCAAACTCGACAGCTAACAGACAGCTTCTCTCTCTGCATATTTCCCCAAAGAAGAGCAGGCTTAATCTGGTTTTTATATGGCATATTTCATTATAATCTTTTTGACTTCCCATGTTCCCAATACGCCATAATAAATAAAACGCTGGGGGTGGGAACAGCAGAGATGCTGAGGCTTCACACTCTTGTGACACTGATGGATTCTCATTTTAAACTGTCATGGGATTTAATTGCTTGCTGAGCCACTGCACTGCACTTTCAGACACATCCTGCCACATCCTCTTAATGAGCTTAGTGGCTGCATTCACTCAGCAGTAGTTCTGTTTACTGTGAATTAGGTGGCTTTTTTAGACCACCTATATGATTTTAAAGAGGCAGTGGTTATTAAGGTAATGTCCTTGGATTTATCCACCCCAAACAACACTTCATGGACTCGTAACATATAGTTTCCTCTGACACTTTTTATGTTCCAAAAGAATGGCACCAAGAAACAAAAACACAAGAATCTATGTGCAAAGTCAGTGTTTGTCTAAGAGGGTTTCTGGAAGCCGGATTGCTTTGGTTTGCATAGTAGCTGTCTCTGGCGTGATAGATCATGCTGGAACTCACCCAATAAGTATCTCTGTTCCCAATTAGAACTGGAAATGGAGCTGCTTACGAGTGCACAGAGATGATGGTTTGGGTGGCAGCTGCTACTGTGGAGATGGAAATGATCCATTGTAAAACAAATACATTGCACTGTATAGAAAAAGGGATGATTGTTTTTAATTTTTGTTTCAAAGAGACACTGAAAAGTTGCTTAGCTCTCAATGCGTTGTAAACCAAACGTAGCTTATTTAAGGACAGGAACTTGCAGCTATTTTGCTATTTTGGCAAATCGAAACTTGAAAAAGCCCACCATTTTGTGGGATTTGTGAAAATGTGCTTCTTTTGGAGGCAGCAGTTCAATAGGAAACAGATACAGGAATGATACTGGTATGGGTGCTTGTTCAGATTCTACCACTGCAATCTCAGGACCTTAATAAATAGAGAGGTTGCTGCTCTGAGCTGGTAAGCAGAAATAACCATGTTAATTTAATCACTATGAAAGGGACTCTGCCAAGTTAAGAAACATAAATTATAATTATATGCACACACACACACATTTGAATTATTATATATGCACAATATTTAGCTGTGACACCAAGAATACGATGGTTTACTGAAACAAGAAGAATTCTTAAATAACTTTTTCTTTTCATTGATGATTTTTGTTGATTTGACATTTCCACTTTGTATAGTTCTAACTGGTTCTTGTATCTGCTACATTAACCATGTGCTGTTGTATTTGTGGTACTAATCAAAAGGAAATTTATCTACAAACCTTCTTAAAATTCTCATATTAAAGAGTAAGCTTTTAATTATAGTGACTTTACTGGTAGTTATTACTTGTAATAAAGATTATGTTCTCTGAAATTGTAATGTTTGAAGAAGAGCTTGTGATACAAACTAGAAGTTACAATGAATGTAGAACAATTAGTGGGTAGCAAATGCTAGTACCTGTATTTAAAAAGGATTTGGATGTGATTCAAAGATTTACAGACACATAAATTCTACATGAACATCTGAGAAATGGATTGAAACAGTAATTACATATAAGCAGTAAAGCACCTGGGAAATGATGATATAGGAGGTTCTAACCAAGTACATTTTTCCTACCAAAGAAAAGCAAGACTCACTACTTTCTTAAAATTCTTTACATGATATGTAAAAAACTAATAGGTAGAGGGGTTGACAATTTTCTTAAACTTTCTGAAGACCTTTGGTATGTCTCCAAAGTGAAACTAAGAATTGTCTTGGATCAAAACTTTTGAAATAAAAGATAATGGAAGAAAGAACTTTCATTGTAGATAAAGGCTTAGAGTTGGTGCATCAACTCTAAGCCTTTATCTACAATGGTAGATTGTAGATAAAGGCTTAGAGTTGATGATCCTGTGTTGTACAACACAGTAATGAACAAACTGCAGAGTGAGAATACCTTGTCAACTACAAAAATTTGCACATATGATGAAGTTATTGAGAACAATCATGGCTGGGAAGGTCTGTGCAGAACACTCTGGGGAGATGTGAATGTGCTTGGGAAGTGGGCAGAGGGATGGGCATTATAGTATGGTACCTGAGTGTTTGAATGTATTCCTTATGGGAAGTTCTTGTCCCCATTACAAGATTCCTAATTCTTCTGCTTAATAAATAACTTGGCCATTGAAAGACACAGCCTGAGGAGTAATCTAAAGAATATCATAATTCATTTGTTTAAATGGGGGATGTGGTTTCATCTGAAAATGCCAGATGCAGTATCTTGGGAAGACTGGTGTATAATAAGAGAAAGTTCAGAGAGGTTTGTCAGGTCCACATGGAAAACTTCCCACAGCAGAGTAATAGAAAAGATTGTGACTGATTATCCTCGAAAGGAGAGGAATTAAAAGAAATTACAAAAATTTTGGTCAAGAACTTCTGTTTTCCCCAGTAAGAACAAGGGGGTGGGCAATAGATAAAGTGAAACACTCCTTTCAAGCCATAGCTCAACTGTTGAACTCTAGCAGGCAGGAAAACATCGAGGTAAAAGTGTATCGAAATTCAGAAAGGGCTGGGCTATTCTGTGTATTTTCAGAAGAGCCAGGTTTAGGACAACTGGAAGGGATACTGCATTTATCTCTCAGGATGAAACACAGTATTAGGGTAGGTAAGTTCTTTTGCATTTCTCTCGTGACAGACATTCATAGCTTCTACGTAGCATGAGAGGTGATTGCATAGTGTGGCGTGAGCAATGTCAAAGCAGAGGCAAGCACGGGGTCACAGCTTAATTTCTTAAGCCCAGAAGAGTCTCCCTCTGGCCTTATTCAGGCAAGCTTCAGGCACTGGCTGGTACCTTCATAAGCAGGACAGCGAGTGGAACAGATCCCACCTTAGCTCCAAATAGCAGTTCCCATAGTATGGGGAAGTCCTTGATCTTTCACATGAAAACTAAATTTCAGTTTTTGAGTTGACGCCTCAGTTTTCTTTAGGGTACTGGCATAAGAGTAAAAGATACTCCTCTTGCTTTTGTGGGAAAATCATGGATAGTTAAACAAGAAAGAGAAAATAAGGGATTTAGTGAAATTAATTTAATGATCCCTGGTAGTGTTAAACTATTTCTGTAGGTTAACTGAACTATCGTTTTGATTTTAGAAAACTTTCATCTGTGGGGATTCAAAAACTGGTTTTCAAACATAATTTCCTGTCTTCATTACAGTACCCTTTACAAACCAGCCATCTTCAGGAAGGACTGAATTTATTACAAAGACTGGCTTCATTACAAGGGGTTGTCTTTGGACCTCTGAAGGTTTTTATGCTGTAGACTTTACATTCCAGATAAGATAGTGTCTGGTTTTTCCCGCTTTCTAGAGCTATTTAGGAATTAAAGTGCATTCATAGAAGCTACCAGTGGAGAAGAAAATGAAGGAGTTGAATAGCAGTCAGCTTAGTGGGAAAATTGGAGACAGACACTGAGTTTATTTTCACTGGATGCCCAGCTCACTAACTTAACTTCTTGGTGATTCAGTCTCCCCATCAACTGTGAATAAAAACATTACCTTACAACGCCTTGTCAGTGGGATGTTAAAATTAGTAATTAGAAAATGCTCTGAGAGTTTTGGATGAAAAGTCCTCTTGGAGTGTTGTTGTTGGGAAGTAGCAGTGCCACTCAGAACAACCATGCCTATTAAAGACAGCTGCCTGTTTTGACCTTAAAGCCTACCTTTCCCTCTTTTCAAACTTAGTTTTTGATATCTCTGGAACAAATGGAGAATAGTTGAATCCACCTTCATGTATGTTCTACTTATCCTTCAGCCTTTCCTTGCTCATTTCCTTTTCTAATGCATGCATTTGCTGAATGTATTGGTATCCAGAGACAGGCGTAGCTTGTCACAGTGAAGACATGTTTGTTTCCAATGCCCTTGAGCTTGCTTGAAGCTTCTTTGCTTGCTGAATGTGTGATGACCCCTTGGGGTTTGCAGTCCCTCAAGGTTCTAAATACAGAGCAAATGTCCTTTTGCACCCAAGCATATGACTTTGAACCCAAGCCAAGCCCACATCCAGAGATGATTATGGAGGTTCCTCAGTGACTACAGATTCAAGCATTGGGATCTGCACATAAATCAAGTAAAAAACCTCTTCTTTCTATTGAAATGTCTGGATCCAGAGGGAGATACTAGGCGTTCATACAGGGAAACTCAATCTGTATGATTCTCTTTTGACTTTTCTGTCTTTTTTATATCTCAGGCAAGGGAGAAGTTGGGGAAGGGGCCATAATGGGATGCGTATGCAGAGCTTAATGATGAAAACAGAGGCCTGATTGAATAGAGCTCCTTGTGATGAGAAGGGGGATCAATTCACAGTTGACCCCATCCCATTGTGTGGGTTGTCTTGGGAGTTTCCTTTAAAATCCCAGTGGTTTGGTTTTTCTGCATGGTTTGTACCCAGCCTTTCCCTCCATGAATAGAATAGCTTTTTGTGGAATTTCTGCTGGATTTTCTGTGGTTATTGGCTGAGCAATGCTCCCCACTTCAGAAGACTGTAGCAAATACATTGTGGAAGTACAGATCAGGGACGCTGAATCATTTGATAACTGAAAGATTTTCACATATAGAACAAACATATTCCTGGGATGCAACTGCCCCCAATAAACAGATTATACTTTACTGTCCCAGGTGGAAGTGCTCATTCATTATTTGGTTTGCAGGAGTGATTTGGGACTTTAAAAACACATGAATTTCTGCCCTGCAGAATTTATAGCTCATTGTGATAGAAAGGCAGGGAGCTTCAGGCAGACTGGAGAACAAAACACAGTTCTTAAAGCATAAGTAGACAGAACTGTGAATTAAGGACACCAGATGCTGATTTGTAAGCATCATTCTTGTACATTATTACTTGTAAATATACCGGTCTAGAGAAAGGAATTCATTTTAGAAGGGAGGGACTACTTTAGAAATCCATGCCTGGCAGTGTCAGGTAAAGACATGTTCAGGATGTTGCCCTGCTAGGGGATTGCTCTAAATGAGCCCCTGTATAAGTAGGGTAGAGGCTAGGGTCTACAAGGAAAACTGGATTATTTTCAAGGTATATTATAACATCTTGCTAAAGTTAAGATGCTGTATTTGCCTGTCGGCTGCACTGCCTCATAATCTAGTGGCAGCATTTGAAAGGAGAATAAGGCTCTGTTCCTTCACTTCTCCAGCAAGTTGCATCAAACTTCCTCATAAATCCAGTGTCTTTGGAGCTGTGTTCCCAGCCTGTTTCTGAGCCAGCCTGTGGCTCTTCCTGCAGTGACTGGGTGTTGTCCCATTTTATGAGCAAGATTCTGCACTCATAACTGTGTTTCTTTGCTGGTATCACCAGCTAGAGCCGACCAGAGATTTTACCAAGTCAGTATTACAGGAAAATTCAAGACACTTCTCTTTGGTTTTCAATGTAAGCTCTCAGCATTGNCAGGAGATCAGATTCTTCATATTTGCTATTTCAGTATCTTAAAAAGTCCTGGTTTTGTTCTTTATTTAAAGCATAGGGAGTTTACACAAAGAAGAAGGATTTTCCCCCCATTTATTTCCTCCTGATAAAATATATACCGCCTTTTTTTCCTGCAAACAAACACAGCAAATGAAAAGATAGCAGGTTTTCAGTAGGATAGAAATAAATCAAAAATGGAGTTTATTAGTGGTTAAATGAACTTGAAGAGCTCCCCTTCCAGACAGAAACAAGTTTGAAAGTCTGTTCATCATCTGCTTCACATCTCTGTCCTTCTTGTTAGCCCTTTGAGGGAGACACACAGTGAGTGTGTTTTGTTTTTCAGAAGTTGATCTGCCTCTGAAAAAAGACGGGTTCACCTCAGAAAGCACAACCCTGGAAGCCTTGCTGCGTGGAGAGGCAATAGAGAAAAAAACAGACACTAAAGAGGAAGACACTATACAAGAAATCCAGGTAAAGGAGAGCCCCATGCTCTGACATCAGGGCTGGATTTTACAATTTGTCTCCAAGTCTAACGGTCTTTTGTCCTGTGGCGAAACAGTGTATCTGTTGATAGTTGTGTCATTCTACTGCCAAAATGTTATCAAACCTTTGTGCTACACTGTGATGCTCAAAATGATATCAGTATCTCACACACTTCTCTTGTCACAAGAAACTTTCTTGTTTGACTGTTCTGCACAGGTCCTGTGTTGGAATTTATTTTGCAGCACTATGAGATAATGACATAAAAAACTGAGAAGCTGAGGTGGATCGCAGCTATAAACTGAATTTTAATGGTTTACATTTAAAGAGAGCTTCACGGATTTCAATTTGGATTCACAGCTGCTGTAGACTAAAACATGTCATCGCCTTGCCTGTTGTTTTTTTTTAATAATAGGTAGCCTTCTGGAGGTATACAAGAAAAAAATAAAATATCTTTAAAAATGTAATCTTAAATATTTCAATTATTATTAGTGATGCAGTATAACAAATATTGCCTCTTCACATGCATTATGGTTTGAAAATTGTCAAGATTTCATTTCATTCTTCAACAATTAAAAGCCAAAACACAATTGTATGTTTGTTATAGAAGGAATTCAGCTAATATAAAGGGTTCTTGTGTAAGTCCCTGTCACTTTTAAAACATCTTGAATCACTAGGAAAGTGGGCCTCTCCCACAGCAGCACATCTTTGATGATGCTAAAGCACCATTGTGCCGTGAGTCTTTTTAGGGATTTTTAGTGAGAGTTATTAGCAATGTGTCAAACTTGGTAATTTTGGGTGAGATACAAAATGTTGCATCTATACCTAAAAGTAGTAAAAATTTGAGGGGTCAGTCCTATGAAACAGATGAATGAAACAGAAAAAACATAAACATCAAATCTGTATTACCTGGACTTCAGTCCTGCTGCTCAAATTATTTATTAGAAATTTTACATAGGTGAGGGCAGCACAATTGGGTCTCCCATTCCCAGATGCACAGGTAAAAGAGCACTATCAAAGAGGAAGCATGCCATGCTCATGGACTGGGGAAAAGCTTGGCATGAGCCCTGCTCTGTGTTTGCTTCTTCAGTAGTATGTCTGGGTCTGTTAAGCTGAGAGCTCTTACCACAGGTCTGTTTTTACCTGCTTTCAAGGTCACAAGAAGTCATGGTGCAGCACCCTTATGAAATTGACAAGTGCCTTTGAATGTTGCTGTGTGATCTGAGCTCCCAAATTATCCCCAGCAGCAGTCTGAGGAAAGAGACCTCAGAGATGGTGGAAGTGACATAAATCCAGGCACTGCAGAGTGTGTGTGTGTTGGGGGGGGGGGGTGTGTGTGGGTGTGTGTGTGTGTGTGTGCAAAAAACCAGAACAGATTTTCAGCTAAACTGTTGTAGCTGTGACCTGTCAACTGGATGCTAGTTTCATCAGAACAGATGCAAAAGGCATGTCTTGCTGCTTTATTTTATGCAAGCATAGCTTATCTGGATTCAGTCTGTAGAACAATGATTGCCAAAGCCTTCACTAGTAGGCAGCTTTCAGTGTGTACTTTGGCACCTGGCAGCTAGACTGTACCAGATGAAAATCACAATCAGTGCCTTTATCGGTATGACAAATAAGAGAATGCAAATCTCTCTTTTGTTCCTTTGCCTACTTGTCTGTGCTGTAACTCTAAAGGGCCCTGCCCCAATGGTGGTGAGAGTGAGCAGGTGGGATAGACATAATTGTAATTCCCACCTCAGACCCAGCCACTTGCCACCCTCCCAAATTCACAGTATCTGTCAGGAGAAGACAACTTGGTGCTTGGCTGCACCAAAGTACGTAGGGCTGGGAAACTTTTTAAAAGACACAATAGGAAAAGAAAAGTTACTCTGCTAAAACATACAAGGGTTCCCTTAGCTAAACAGATGCAGGCATTGGGACCTGCTGTACAGATGGTATGTGACAGGATTGACAATTTTACCCTACAGTAAATTGGTATTGAATGTGTGTCTCCATTGTTTGATGGAGAAGAGTTAGAGTAGCCTTCTGACCATGCAGCAGAAAGGTTATGCCCTTTCTATCAGGCATTAAAGTAATTACTCTGGCAGTGTCACCAAATTCATACTTGGTTACATATTATCTCTTTCCTAAAGTGATGCTTCAATTTTAAAGGAAGAAAGTGGTTCGTAATTTTTCTCTTAACTCTTGTGCAGTATTATTGTTGTAAATTAGCTTCTTTCCCTCCCACATACGATGTGGTTCCCTGTTTTGTTGGGGATTTTTTGAGATACTTTAAGATAGGAAGCAATGGAAAAATACAAACTCATATCAGTAAGTTTGCTTATGTTCTTACATACATTCTTACAGTCTCCTCATGTACAACATTCTTCAAGCACTTCAGTCCTAAGATTAATTCAATTAATGTATGCAGTTGTATGAATTTTGAAGAAACATTTTATGTGTGCAGAACTGGAACCTGTTTAGCTTTTACACCCTCTAGTATTTAGTACCTCCAGTATTATGTGAAATTGTATTTCATGATGGTTGGAGCTCATTAATAGCCTCCTGATATTCAAAAATAGAAGAAGCAAAAATTAGATGAAGACTTGATCCTTGTCGTGTGCTACAACTTATTTGTAGTGCACTGACCAGTATTAGTCTTAGAAATTTAGCTGATAAAGTAAGAATAAACTTTTGTAGCTGGTCTTTTAAATACAGACTTTTTGAAATGTGGAATTTCTGTTGTTTTCTTTCCCACAAATTCAGAATTTGGTGCTTGAGGTATGTGGAAAGGAGAGAAAGAAACTGATTTGCTCCTTCCCCCTCTGCTGGCTCTCAAATAGTTTTTAAGTAGAACTTAGAGAGAAGGGTCAAATACAGTAAGACTGAAGAACATTCCTATCAGTTTAATGACACTATTAGAATCTGCATCGTGGCTGTAATTTAAATGAATGTTGGCATGGCAAAGGTAAGTTAGTGATTCCAGATTAGTCCCTTGCAAAATGGCACAGCACCATAAATGGCAGGAGTGGCTGGAGCCAATTTCTGTATTTCTAGCAGACGTGCCAAGGGTTGAGGGAATTTCAACCTTCTTCCCACATTAGTGTTGTGATGATTTTTCTGGCCTTTTTCCATGTGATGTGTGACTCATGCCTGTTTTCATGCAGGACAGCCTGTGTTTGGCTGCAGGACAGCCAGCCTGTGTTTGGTTCTGTAGAGTTTACATTTGAAAAGATCAAGTTAAAAGATTGACATTTCCTGGCCCAGGCATCTCACAGGCATGTGAGCTGATGAAGTATTGTTCCTAACAAATAATTAGTTGAACAAATTATTGCTGTTGGTGCTGTTAACCTCAAGGAGACCTGTAATTCCTCAGCGTTCTCATGTAACAAACTTCCTACTTCCAGATTAGGGTTGTACCTATGGTGCAAGCCCTAAAACCCATGGCTTTCTAGATCCATTCTGGAATATATGGAGGAGTTTTCTCTATTTTTGCTAAAGAAAGAAGATTGTAAGCTACCAAGGAGAAAACCCCTATTTTTTGTATTCCTGAAGTGCACTCTCAACATTGGAAGAAAACAAAACAATTTAAATTACAACAAATGAAAATAAAAAACCCAGGCAAACAGATTCCCAGACAGGGCCTGCAGTTATGCATACTAATATTTGTATTGTCTTGGAATATTGGTGCTCAGTGCTGCCAGTATTTGTTCTTAGGAACCTTTTTATCATAGTTGATATCAGTAGTAGTTATTTAGTAGGAATTCCCTGGAGGTCTTAGGGTGGAAAAGAGAGCAAATTTTGCTTTGGTAGAGAGAAGCAGGAGTACTGGGATCTGATTTGGCTTTATATCAACTGTAATAACCCACAGTCACTGTGGTGAAGAGCAGTAGTTGGTTGTATGAGTCCTCCTTTTTTCTTCTGACCATTCCTGTTTGTTGTTTAACCACAGAGGGTTTTAGAAAATGATGAAAATGCAGATGAAGTGAACGAGGAAGAAGACTTGGAAGAAGATATTCCAAAACGAAAGAACAGGCCTAGAGGACGGGTAAGTGGAGAGTTTATTGGAATGGAAAAGAAGGAAGCAAACCTCTGCTTTCTAGTGTATGTTTCTTATGTATATTATGTATTTATCCATGAATATATCATAGTGATAACACTATAAGTAATTTTCAGTCATATGTAATAGATTTTAATATTTTTTCTGTTTACTTTTGTGAATTGCTGTGAAAGAAAAGGACTATTTTGAGAGTAAAAATTTGGGGGAAATTTATGTTAGTATTGTATTTACAATTGTAATGTAAACTATAATAACTATGATGACATCCTACTATTACAATGCTCCTTAAAAAACCCTTTACTAGTTAAAGAAAAGCAACAAATTCAGTCATGACAGCCAAAAAAGTATTAATAAAAGTAACTTGAAATGTGTTAATAAGTTTTCAGCTTTCTCCAGGGTAGCATTTTGTGGCTGACACTGGCTCTCTTGAGCCCATGGCAAATCTTCCATTTGCTTGAAAAGGGCAATATTTTATCCTTAGGGGACTTTGTGTCCCTTCTCTTACCTAAGATGTCTTCACAATTCATCAGGGTACCAGTTAAGTAATGAGGCCAACATTTTAAACTTGGAATCAACATTTTCAATTGTGGGCCCATAAGCTAGGCATCTAAATAAACATGAACACAAGACTCAGAAGTTTTGAGCATTTTCATCTCTCTTTGGCTCCAGTGGATGCTGCAGGGGCACAGGAGCTCTAGATGTACCTTTTGATGTGTTTATAGAAGTCAAGCAAGAAGGGCCACATTTTAGGCCAAATGAGCAGAATATAACAGCTTTTAAATAAGAGACATGAAGCCACATTGAATACTTGCAATGTACTTATGCATCAGACCCTCCCTTTTGGTTTCTTCTTTGGTTGTTGTGTTGTTTCAGTTTTCTGCTCCTCTTTATTTTGGAGCTTAAGTCCTTTAATATAAGATCAAAGCACTTTAATAATTGGATAAGTATATATTTCATCTTCCTTATTCTCAAAATCACCTGAACCAGTTTCTTTCTTTCTTTCTTTCTTAGCCAAAGACCCCCACCTGGAAAAAAATTTTCCAGAAAAATGTAAGTTTCAGAAAATTTGTATGAACCAGTAACCAAAACCAGGAGATAGAATCAATACATGCACATAAGCTTGACTGTAGCAATCAACTAATATTCCAGGCTAACTACTCTTTTCTAATAAGTTGCTCTCACATAAATTGCACATGCTGGTTAGGGTGAGTGAAAAGGAGTGAAGAGCTAGAAGAGATATACTGCTCAGGAGAAGGGGATTTGGTGTATTCATATGTCCCAGACCTGTACAAACAAAGTCCTGAAGTTAGTGTTATGTGTAAGATTTTGCTTCCCTGTTCAGGAAAACGTTACAGAATTTTTTTCTCTGTTACTGTAAGGAAAGGAGTTGGAGCGTACTAGATGTCCCATTCATTTTGAAGCATACATTTCTGTTTTATTTTCTGCCCTAGAACTTGCCCCCTATTAAGTACAGGAGCAGCAGGATTGCTTGCTTTTTTTCCTTGCAACTAACTCCTGCTCTGCTAGTGCCCTGGCTTCTTTCAGTGCAAAGAAGAGAAGTCTGAATAATGCCACATACTTCAAGCAATTTTTAGTTTTATTTGATGGCATCAAGAACCAAAGCAAAGTGTAGTAGAAATTAGGATTTCAAAACTGGGGCCAGGTTATCTAGCTGTTGAAAACTGGTAAGCCTGAATTGCACCTGGTCACAAGAGCTTTGCCAGTTTCCTAAAGGCAGCCCTTTTCTAGCCTGACTGAGTATAGGTAATTGAGGCTAAGGATTTAAAATGAGGTGACATGAAATGTGGGCTGCTCTTTGTTTCTGGGAAGAACTTAGTTAGGGTATTTTTAGAGGGCAGAAGAGTGGAAGGACATGCATAGGAAACAAGATCCTGTGAAGTGTGACCTTTGGGGATTCAGAGGAGTGAGAAGGACTAACAGCATAAATGCAGGATTAATGCAACGGAATTACTGCTCTGGACTTTCCAAATTGCACATGCCCCTTCCTTTCCCTACAGCATGATTTTATTTTTAATCCTGGACTCCATCTGTCTTTTTGGCTACTCTCTCTGGCTGCTTCAAGGTTGCTGGGCCATGGGTCCAGGCCTCACACATCAAGTCTTGTAGTCTTTGCTGCATCCTGTCAGGAGAATAAAGGCAGCCAGAGATGACTGAGTTCAACAGTCTGGAGCACAGACAGCAAGCATGGGGCATTCAGTTTAGTGCCTCTGGGGCAGCTGCTTGGTTTCCTGTCTCCTCAAGGCTAGCCCTGAAATCATGGGGGCATAGCAAGGACACTGAAGGCCAAAGAGGTGGATCTACAGAAAGAGACTTTTAGTGTTTTTGCTGGACGGGCAACGTGGTAGAAGCTGGGCAGGGTAGTTTTCTGGGAGATATGAGATGTATGCAGATGCACCTGCACAGATTGTATGCTCACCACTGGATATCCTGAGGGACAATTTCAAAGGCACCAAGCACATTTAGGAACCCAAGTCCCATTGAAAGTCATTGACTTGAAAAATCTCCCCCTCTGTGTTCATTGCATGAAAAAGTGTATCTGACACATGGTCATGCCATGAATGATGTGCCCCTGCATTTCTGTAGAGAACAGTTTGAAAGAGAACAGCTGACTGTAAGACTAGAATAATTTGAGCAACAAACCTTAAATTAGTATCATATTCTGAAATGTACCTATGTAAAATAGTACCTTCTTACTCAACAGGTATGTTCCCAGTGTGTGAATAGAGTCAGAGCTACTGACTAGTGACAAATATAAGACTTAACATCTTTTTCATAGCCCTGAAAAGCCAATGCAGCTGGTAAGATGGGGAAATTAGATCCTAATCCGGGTACCAACAGAAATATTTATAAGGGCCAATCACTTGTCTATGTGAAGATTCCCTGATGGGTTGAAGGTTGTGGAGGAGCTGCCATGGACCGAAATTCAGCTTGCAGCACATTTAGCAGTAGTGAGGGAAGAAAAGAACTAGCCTGGGATTGATTTCATTGCCCAGAGGGGGTTTAAAGAGCTGGCAGTCAGAGAGAAAATAGTGCAGACTAGTAAGATGTTTTTATATGATACGGTCAGTAAAGAAGCTTCCACCAAACAATTGTTGCTGAGGCCATTTCTAGGGTGAAACTGCTTTTCAGTTCACCCTTACAAATCTTGCTCTGCACATGTGTGCTGGACTGCAAGAGGTCTTTGCAGAAGACAGAGTTATCCTTGTCATACATAATAGTATTTACCCCATCCAGATAGCTGCAAATCCATGTCTTTCCTGTGGGACTGTGTTAAGAGTTAGATCTGAGCAATTCCAGGGAAATAACATGTGAAGTTTTTATAAATCCCTGTTTTGACAGACTTTGTCAGGCCAGTGTAAAACTGTTCCTTATTACTTCTCTTTAGATATCCAGTGGAACACAATTCTAATAGTGCTAGTTCTGTTCCAAGCTCATAGAAGAGGGATGGAGTTTCTGTGGCCCCTTTATGGCTGGGTGTGAATATTCTCAGGATTTTTATACCTTCTTCAGCTTTACCTAACAAAGCTCTGTCCTTTTCTTATTTTCACATAAAAAGGATTGCAGGATTTGAGTCAGGTGGCCTTGTCTAAAGTGAGAAATATGAACAGCTTAATAAGAGGAGCAGCAGAAGCAATTCTGTCATTTTTTTCCAGGAATAGTTAGCAGAATTAATAAAGAACTATTTAGCCATCCACCTGTGATCACTTCCTCAAACAAAGATCAAGTCTAAAATTATTGTCATTTACAGACTGTATATTAGTAAACATGAAAGAATTGAAGGCCTTGGCTCAGTTCCCAGTTTCACATCATAACTCCAGCATTGGACAGCTATGAGCTGTTTCCTTGTTGGCATCTCAGCTGCGAAGGGTCAGGATCAAGTAGTTTTGATGCTGAATTCCACTCTCACCCCTGGAGCTCAAGACAGAGCAGTCTGTGCTGTGGAGAAACAAAGTTTTTCAGTTTCTATAGCTGCCAGTTCAGTGCATTTTAGGAACACAGAACTGCAGAGAGACATTTCTGCGTAATTTCTATTATTGCAGGTAGCCACATTATCTAATCTTTTCCACTAACTGACCAAAGCTCCATTTTATAATTAGCCATGGTATCTTTGTCCCAGAAGGCCTTTTCAAAACACTGCTTTTCAGCTAGAAAATAAAACATAGCAACACAAACAACGCCCCTTTGAAAATACTGACGGAAATAATTTGACCTCTCTTTCATTTGGGGCCTGTTTTCTGGCTGATTTAATGTTTGTATATATCCTTCAACTGTTCATCTATTCATTCATTCATATTCAGTTCAGCAAGGTATTTGAACATCTTCAGAAATGAATGTGTGATGATACTCGACTGAATATGTGCTGGCAGTGACCTACTGCTATGGATGAACAGTTTGAGCTATCTGTGGAGAGGATCTCCATTGCTTTACAAGGTCCATTAACATAGAGCACATCTTAGGAGATGGAGGGTCAAGACCACTTTGAGAAACCTGTATGGAAGCTAAGGATTTGTTTAGTTTATACTGCACATCTTTCATAGGAGGGTGTGGGGTGCAAGGAGAGCTGAGGGGTGATGGAATAATTCTAACATTCCTCTTGTCCTTGCAGGCTCGGGGATCTGGAGGTGGCAGGAGACGGAATGATGCTGCCTCCCAGGATGATCATGACAAACCCTATGTTTGTGACAGTAAGTAGCAACCAGACAGCTTATTCTGCTTCCAGCCTGGTCCTACCAGCTCAGTGCACTCAGGGCTTCATGTATTACAGCAAAATATTCTGCTGCTCTCTGACTTGCATGTTTGCCACCTGCTGCTGATGCTCTTGGTTTTTGCATGAAGGAAATAAAATTAAGTTCTCGGCAAGACTCCACTTCCCTTTGCCCTTTAATAAATCATCTCTTATCTTTTCTTTCTCTTTTTTCTGGCTTCTCTGCCTTTTGTCTTCTTTTCCCCCATGTAAGTTTCACCCTCTATTTCTTTCTCTGTTTCAGATAGTTACAAACAAAAGCATAACTCAAAAATCTCCGACAAAGGTACTTCACCCTTGTTGTGTCTCTTGATATATTTGGTGATTCTCTTCCCTTCAGTCCTTTCAAAATCTCACTGGGCTAAATTCTGAAGGTCTTATCCCTCACCAGATGTCTTGTGGCATCATCAAAAGCTGAGCCCTTCTAAGAAACAAATAACATCTCAAATGCTTTGTTTTGATACATATTCCCTCTGAATACAGCCCTGGTGTTTGGCATCTTGCAGTTGGACTGCAGGTGAAGCAAGGCATTGTCTGAATGGAAAAATTATACTAGAGCCCAGCATCAATACTGAAGGAGGGTACCAGAGTCCAAGTAGGAGTGAGGAGTCCAATATTTTTTACACAATGGTTTGGGTTTTTTTTTTACTGTCTAGTCCTTGATGCCTTCCTTCTTCTTTTGATATTCTTTTTTGCTTCATTTCTGTGAAGGGCACTTATCTTACCCACATATTTTTGAGCTATCCCATCTTAAGGCTTACTCTAGAATGTACATCCAATTATAATTTGTGCTACCAGGTTCCTTCTAACCTGTAAGACAATAACCTAAAAAAAAGTTAATAGAAGTAGGAGAATAGCAGATCTTCACTTCTGTGATCCAAAACAGCTGGTTTTGAGGACAACTAGAACCCCCTTTGCTATTATTTGTCTATCTTGCAACATTACCGACCTTAAAATAATAACTCTTGCTATGTCAATCTTTGGAGGCATTTTCTGCTGATTTTTAAAAATGTGAGGAAATAAGGAGCTTGCATGGTGAATAAGAACTATATTCCATGTAATGAAATCATATTCTTGTATGGTGAGACCAGGTGACTTTACGTGCCCAGAAATGGAAAGACTTGCATATGAATGGGACATGACTCATGATAAAAACATGGTCAAGGAGGAAGAGCCCTTAAAGTTATGAAGAGTCAGAAGACCTGTGCTGTGGTTAAATAGCAGTCCTCATGCACTGGAAGAACTAAAATGTGTCTTCTAAGACTTCTGTGAGAGCCCAAGATATATCTTGCTGAAATCCACAGGTTTCCTTTGCTGGTATATGCATATCTTTCTTTATCTCTTTTCTGAAACATCCTTCTAAATCCAAGGACACTTGTCAGTGGCAGTCATTTTGAACATGATGACTCTGTATTGTCTGATCTTGCACTGCTTTTGGATTTTACTGAGAACTTGCAACATGCATAGTAGTGATTTGCACAGAGTAGATTAAACATTGAAGATATCAAAGCAGGCAGAAGAAATCTGGCCTGAAGTCAAGACTCTCATACATTGTTGTACTGGCAGAATTTGCCTTGGCTTACATTTTGGAGTGTAAATTTCATCTTTAGTGTTGGAAATATAAATTTTCCTATTTCTTTTGGCTGACACCTTTCACTTTTAGGAAACTTACAGGTGAGTCATAAGGAATTTTGGACTCCAGACTTTGCACAGTGACTTCTTTTCCATTGCAGATAGCTGAGAAAAGGGTTATATAACATCAGAACTCTTTTACCTGAGTTTAGAGCAGAAGGGAAGAACTGTCCCAATTGTAATGTCATCATCCTGAAGAATATCCTGTCCTTGTTAAATTTCTATACAAACATGACATACAATTAATTATGAGTGATTGGCCTATTATCCTGCTTGGGTTGATTTCTTGGATTAATTTTTTTATTTGAAATTATTTGATGAATATTTTTATAGATAAAACTCAATCTAATTATGGTAGGTTAGAAATTGGTTTGCAGTACTCCTTGTGCAGATATTTTGGGCAGATAAATTTGTTTTACATAGAAACATGCAGGTGAAACAGTGTATGTATTTCCTGTTTGGGAAAGCATTATTCCCTCAATCGCATTATTGGTATAAATAATTAGCTTAATGGGCCAACAGTTTGCTTTTTCTGTAGTTTATTTAATTTGCCTCCAGGTTGCTTTTTCTGCAAGTATTCTGATACTCAAGTTTTGAAAATGATCAGAGAGAAGAAAGCATAAAGACAGCTAAACTGAATTAATTTTCTTATAAAACTGCATGGGCACAAAAAATGATTTGTGGTCAAAAACTACTTTGCTCTTTTATCATATTTACACATTCATATTTATGGGAAACAAGAATATATCAACAGATCTCATCAGTTATAAAAAGGTTTTAGGAAAAAAATTAGGCTGTGTGTCAGTAAGGTGATTCAAGAGTGATGCCCAGCTGGCATTGCCCCTTGTGTTGGAAAATAGCAATGCTATCTCTGAAAAGACCTGCCTTTTTCTGTAAGAGGCAGACCTACATTCAGACCTACATCAGTATTAAACTGGTCCCAATATTAAAGCTCACTGGAAATATGCAATTTATATGTGGTAAAGGTTTTCAAAGCTCAAAATATTTTGTCCTCCTGTGTTTTTAAGAAGAGGTGGTTGGATGCCTGTTTTGTGGAATGAAATATTCTGAAATACTTCAGCTGGTTTTATTGAGCATATACTGTAGTAAAAGTTCAGAATAAAATATTTGATCAAAGCATCAATGAAATTGCTAGGATAACCATGCAATGTATTATTTCATCACATCACCAAGTAGAAAACTTGATGGTCAGATTTTCAACCAGTTGCACTGGAGAGTGTCTTGAGCTCCCTTGGGATAGCTTCAATAACAACAGTGGCAGGCATGTGGAAGATGGGTATAAACTGCAAATGGTAACATAGCCAAATGGCTTAGCATCTGTATGAGAACATTCCCAAAGTAGCTTGAGCACCTGGCAAGGAGAGGCAGCAGGTGCCTCAAAGAAGAGTGGAAAGTAGAACTTGGAAAGCAAAGCAAAGCCTCTGATGTCAAGCAAGTGGAAAGTAAACCACCACTGCTGTTCCTGATGAACAGGGCACGTGATTTTTAAAGGAGGAACAGAGTGAAGGAATGAATGAATACCTACATGTTTAATAAGAACTGATGGTATTTCCCTGTCGAATATTCAGCTGGGGAACCATTATTTCTGCCGAGCAGTCTTCTTAAAAATCCTTCTACTATTTTAATAGTGTTTATTATATATTACTTACTACCTTTTAAAAAGAACAACCTTCTCTGAATTTTTATCTAGAAATTTGTATTCTGGTTTAAAAGTTGCAATCAGTTGTAGCACTTGAATTCCATGATTCCAAATGTCTACTTCCTTTAGCCAGAGAAGTTAGTCTCTGCTGAATCTCTGCAAGTAATTAACTTTCCTGCTGCCCCTCCTCACTTTTATGCTTTCATTCTTCTCAAATTCCCATGGAGTCATGGGACTATGTACATACTTCCACCTTTGTTTTCTGTTCCTCTGTCTATGGAAGATTTCCCTTGCCCACCTCTAAAAGAAATTATTTATTTATTTTCCTCTTATGAGGACCAATATGTTCTCATCTCCTTTTAGTTTTATTCCCATATAAACTCCTATTTTAGCATAGCAACTTATATTTGTATCATATCCTTTTTTTGTAGTCCTTCTGAGACTGAACTGTACATTCAGATCCATTCCTTGTGCAAAACGAGCTATTGACTGAAACCTTCCTAGGATCTCTGATGGATCAGTGACTAACACAACATTGTATGTACCCAGAGACACTGATCTTGTAGTATTTTGTAGAAGCTGATTCTTTCATCAAGAACTTAATTTTAAGGTTTCTCTAGTTATTTACCTACATTCTCTCTGCTGAAGTCCAAGACTAGCAGTCCTTGTACTGTTCTCAAGGCATAGCAATGTCTTCTACAACTGTAAACGGTTACTGGGACTTCTTTCAGCTGTGTTTTCTTCAGCTCTTCTACTAAGCTTGTCTCTTTCATATGGAAAAACTCCAAAGGGCCTTTTTAAAGTGGCCATAACAAAGTTAAATGTGCTGTTCTGAGGATAGAAGCATTTCTGAAGATGAGTGGTTGATAGATTTACATATACTTACTTTTAGAAACTGGATTTAAGCAACTTGCTCTGTTATGTATCCATGAGAGGCATAGAGATGGCTGACCTAACAAGTTATTCAGTAATCATCTCCTGGTATTATCCTTTCTCGTGAATCCCTAAAGAGATAAGCAGTAAGATCTAGAATAAGATGCTTGTTCAGATGAACTCAACGAACAACTCTCCCACCATAGCTGCTATTCTTGCCATCCATTGACTAAATTATTGGTAGAAAAGACAAGATTAGATAGATAAGGACATTAAAAAAATTAAATACTGAATAACACAGATGTTGAATAGAGCACATGGTAAGAGGGGAACAGAGTTGACTCTGGCAGTTGAACATTTTCTGTTCACTTAGAATATTTGTTTTCTCCTTTGCTCTGGCTAGCAACCCATTTATTGAAACGTGCACAGCTGTATTGTTGAGCTGTGCATGTTTTGGGGTTTGGACTGGGGTTCAAAGTTACTGTGATCTTAATACAGCAGGTAGATTCTGGGACTTGTCTACTGGGGGCACTGAAACAAGGACTATTCTATACCTCCCTATTCTACCTGCAGGAAAATCCCTATGGAATGGGTTAATAAATAGCTGCTCTCATACTACAGGTGTATAGTGTGACAGTACTGATGAAAAAGGGACGAATGTCAAGTCTTTCTATCAGTGGAGGTCAAAATGCATTGGTAATGTTTGAGATATAGATGTGCCAGAGTCTGTACACAGCTGTAACAGGGGAGAATACATTACCATACCAGTGCAAAACAATGACAGGGGGATTTTTGGGCTTTTTTATTTTAAAGTTGAGTGAATGGTAGAACAGGAATACAACTTTGAGGAATGACTGCCTGCCAGAAGTTAACTCAAGATTTAGTATTTGACACAGCACAGCTGAGAACAAGGAACAGGAGGCAACAGAGAAAAGCAAAGAAAGACAATGAGAGGGACAAAATTCAGTGACCAAGAAAAAACCAAAAAACCCCAGCATGTACTCCTCCAGTTTCCTGTTGCCACTGAAAACATGGATTGTTTCCTTCTGTCTCATACTGGTGACAGATTGTGCAAAATGTATGTGGAGAGCTGGCTGGAACACAGCTCACAGTCTGCCAAGGACCAAATGTGTAACTATTTCAAAATGACAGCAACACAGCCATTAGATATTTGATGAGGATGTCTTTTAAGTCATAGGTTTCACATCCCCTTTTTAACAGGGAAAGTATTTTATATTAATTTTACTCAGAGTAAATATAAACAAAGTGAGAATTTGCTTATCCAAAGAATTGCAGGGTGCTGCAGTCCAGAACATAGAAGAGAGCTCTCTTTTGTGAAACACTCAATGCTTGCAATGTTACTGTTTCCCCCCACCCATAATGCAGTTGTGTAACATCTTCATATCAGTCTTCAAATTTGAAGGAAAATAAGGTTCATCATAGGAGACTGTCTGGTGGCCTCATAAAAAAATGTCTCCCTCTTCCCCATTTGTGACATTTGGTCTGCTCTGCTGTAGTACTGCTTACTTACCCAGCTTGTTCCTAAGGCAGCATTCACATCAGCTCATAGCAAAAATATATCCTTTGAATGCAGGAGGAATTGGAGTGGGTTATGTTCTACAAACTCCCACTGTTTTTATTGAGCTTGGCTACCTAATTAAAGATCAAGTCAACTTCCCAGTGTTGAGATTCAGGATGAAATCTACCACATGCAAGGATGATGAGCCTATCCAGCAAGGAAAATTGAAGATAAAAAAGTCAAAGCTGCTGAAAGGAAGGCCACTGGACAAAGTTTATGAAAGGCACACTCTCACTTGCTACATGTGAGCTGCATAGTGTTAACAGCTAATCAACAGCGTGCACTTCAGACTGGGAGAACCAGTTCTTATTATGCTTTTGTCAGCTCTAAGAATGAAAAAGATGTGGTGTAAGCACTGGTGTGGATGCTGGAACTCATGGATTCCAGTCCTGGTAATGAAAAAAGATCACTGTGTGGGCAACTCAGTCCCTCTGCGGTTCTCTTTTTTCAGAACTGAAATGAGAATAGTATTTCCCACTCAGGAATGTGGAGGAAGATTAATTAATGTTTGCAAAGCCAGTCTGCAGTGGGAAGAGTTATATAAGAGCTAAGTGTTTATTAATGATCAGCCTTTTATAGAAACTACTTCTTAGCACGCTGATACAGTAGATTAATAAAATGTGCTCTTACCTGGAAAATAAGAGATTTGGGTGAATTCAGGAAGATTCAATCTGTTGGAGAAACCATGAAGTTCTGACTTAGCTTTCATTCTAGGAAAGTCTCACTGAAGCCAATGGTTCTTTTGCCTGACTAATATTGTGACCCTTTTCCCCCTGCAAAAGTCTGATTTCTTTGAGAAACATGAAATCTCTTCAGTTTCAATTCATGGCATTGCTTTGGACTCTTATGACACAAAGTGAATTTGAAAAATGGAAAAATCTAGACACCAAGAACAAAGGCTGCTGGAACTGCAAATCTTTGGTCCTACAAATGATCTGCTAGGACAATGTAAACCAAACTAATTTGCCTCAGTTCTGGTTATGAAGTCCTCCAAACCAATTTCTCACAAGGCATGTCTGAGTCTGCTGTCACCCTTGAAGGCCATCTGTAAGTCCTCACAATGGAAAGGACTCAGCTGCAGAATTACTACTGCCTCAGGTTATATTGATACTTGCTTTTTCCTGGTGAGCTGATACTTTTTTGCTGAAGAAGGATGAGTCTGCAGACCCATCTGATTTCCTATGTCATCCTTAACACCATAGCTAAAATCCCTGCAGGATCCAGTAAGGAATGGAATAAACACCACCATTTTGGGACTTGCTGCAGGGAATGCAAGTTTCCTTTTGTTCATTGATCACCTGATAGTGTTCTGGAAATAATTTGACAGAAGTCTTTGAGCAGTATTGGTAATTCATAGCAACAGAATTATTTTTTTTAACATTCTTCTTCGAACATATAAAAATAAGTGGGATAGAGTAGGACACTTGATGAGCCGATCCAGCTCATCTAGCAGATGGTCAATCTGCTAGAAATGTAAATCTCTTTCTCCACTCTAAGTAAAGCTGCAACATTTATGTAATTAGAGGAGGCTACCATTCTAAAAGAATTTAAGCAGTGAGCTGTCTCTAGGTTGATGATTACTTAAGTGTTATGCTTTTCCACTATTCAAAACACGGGGAAAGTGATGCAGAACTGCTGGTATCTTGTTGTTTTGACTCTTGTTCAGCATCTGTTCCACTGCTTGTCCTTTGCCCTGCAGGACCACAGAGAAGGAGAAGTAGTTTCCCTCTCCAGAATGCACTGGAAGAAAACAAGGATGGTACTAGAAGAGGGAGTCTGAACTGATGCTTTGTGGAGAGCATGCATCTAACAACAGTCTAGTTCTTCAAAATGTCTGGCAATTGTGTTAGGTTTACATAAGAAAAATGAAGGCAGATGCTTCAAAGAATGGATGTGCATATCTATATGAGTATTTAATTTCTTTCAATATTCCCTCTTCCCTCCTGCAGGAGGTCTCATTTCTAAATCAAGGCCATTGGAAGACTTAAAAAATCTGTGACTGAGGACAGGACATATTGCACTTCAAAGAAACTTCTGTTTTGTTATGATGATTCTGTGATCATCACCTTGCACAATGAAGAAAACTGGGAAAAAGTATCTAATATTCCAGATCACTCATACATATAATGAGCTTGTTCTACATGTTTCTAATAAAGAAAAGCATTTTCCTTGAGGGAGTTTGTAAATCAGAAGAGATTAAGAATAAAATATATTATTGTAATAAGGTTTTATTTACAATTTTTTATAATCTGTTCCAAAAGGTGGAACATCAGTCGGTCTTTTCTGAGTAGTAGCAGAAAGGAATAAAATGTAAAGTTTTATTTATATGTAAATGAATAAACGGGATGAGTTTGTGGAGTCTTTGATATTCCCAGACTCAGGTGTCTGGAGAATAGGAAGTAAGTATCTATATATGCTGCAGGATACATATTGGGGCCGACTTAAATCTTTAGGAGTGGATGGTCACTCTGCAGGACAGACTGCTGGACATGACATTTATTCCTGTGTGAAATCCTTGAGGTTAATTAAGGTAATAAAGTGACTGAAAATGTCTCTGGGAGGAAAAACTTGCAAGAAGGGCACTAAGCTTTTTGTCTTTCTTTTCTAGTCTTTTAAAATGGCAATATTTGTATTTGGTAGACAAAATAGCTGTATAAAACAAAATGAACATTCAGAAAATGCTTTGAAGATGAAAAGTGATAAAATTTTGAGATGATAACATGAATTAAAAACTTTATAGAAAATCAATTCATATGTAATGAATCTTATGATGTTGCCTGCCCTTGCTAAGCTCCCTGTGAAAGTGTAGACCTTTCATCATCCTGAGTTGTTTGATTCTGTCCTTAATATCTGTTGACTTAATCCTAGAATAAATGAAAGTTCAGAAGCAGGATTCTCTGTCTCATATTGTATTGTTCATTGGGATGCTGAATATGGAGTTTACCTGGGCAAATAAGTATCACTACCACATGTTTTTTTAGCAATAAACTGTGGATGATTTCCATCTCCTTGTCTTAACTGGGAATCTGTGAATAAAGCTATTTATTAATCTTTTAGAGAAAGCCTTTTAAAAAATCCCTGCTGTTTCCTTTTTCCAGAGATCAGTAATGAAGAAAATAATGTCCTTTCTTCTCAGTCTTGTTCCCATTGCTGTGCACTTGCAGCACCACCACTGGAACTGGCATTTCAGTTAATGTGATGTGCAGTCTTTTTAGTAATCTTAGCAGAGAGGATTAGGGCTCTGTGATCTGCAGGGACTGAATGTGCATTTGCCTAGGCCTGTGAGAAGGACTGCTGGCAGCATGGTGGGAAGAAAGCTTGTTTGGAGACCTGCAGCTGTAGGGCTGCCCTCTGTCACCTTTCACCAGTGCTGGCTGGAAGGGTTTTGGGCAGGTGCATGGAGAGCATGGTGCCGTTCTCAGGGAAAAAGGAGCATTATTTGAGAGGATGCTGCTGTGGCTGTCAATCGCACTGATGTTTCCATTCTCTCTTCCCCTCCCTCATATCTCCTTTCCATCCAGTCTGTGGCAAGCGTTACAAGAACAGGCCTGGGCTGAGCTACCACTATGCTCACACCCACCTGGCCAGTGAAGAGGGTGATGAAGCCCGTGAGCAGGAGACCCGCTCTTCCCCTGTCCACCGAAATGAAAACCACAAACGTGAGTAGGATTTTCCCTTTGCCTTTGAGATTCTTTTCAGGGGTGTTACCTCCACCCTGTCTTTGCCTTGGGGAGTCTGGTGTTATTGCCTAGCTCATTGTGAGTGATTGGGACCTGGATGCTTGGAGCTAATCAGCCACAGCTCACACGGGTGCTGGCTCAGCTAGTCAGAAATTCATTTCAAACCCAGCATTATCTCTGCAGCAAGTCACTTTTCCATTACTGCTCCTGTGGGGAGGAGGTGGCAAGGAGAGGGGGGAAAAGAAGAGATGCCCAACCTGCCCATCATCAAGCAGACTCCCAGTGGCTCTTAGTAAGGATGCCAAAGAAATACACATCCAGTAGTTTCAAGGGCTGCCTTTGTTTTGCCTTTAAATAAGAGATATTTGTCAATGTCTCACTTTTTCGGTATGAAAATAACAGCACCTTTCTCCCTTATACCTTTACGTGCTGCCTAAACAGCTTACCCTCAACTTTGCCAAAAGCTGCTTCTTAGTTATAGTTTGATAAAAGCTATGAAAACACATCAGTACTGATCTGCAAGGAGGAGGGCAGGGACATGAAAGGACAATGTGCCTCAATTTCTCACACTGGTACAGCACTGAAAGAAATCTAAGTGGTCCGAATTTTTATGTGATGAATCACATATACTCAATGTGAGCATAAGGTCTATCACCCTGTTTGACTGTCCCTTCTGTGCTCCTTAGGCACAGAACAGGAACTCAAGGATACTGTGTTCCATTACTGATATTTTGCAAGTCTCTAATCCCCTGTTTCTCAGTTTTACATACTATGTGATGTTTGCTGTGACCTTGGGATTTGTGTAGATAGCTTTGTTCACTTTCAAAAAGTTCTTTTGGATCAGCATTCTGTGATCATCACCTTGCACAATGAAGAAAACTGGGAAAAAGTATCTAATATTCCAGATCACTCATACATATGATGTGACCCAGCATATGATCTGTGTTATTTTAGTTCAAAGTAATAAAGCAATAAAATACTTATAAGGAAAAATATGCAGGAAAACACTTTCTAATACCTTAAGAACTGCAAGAAACATGGAAGTAGGAAAACATGTTCTTTCTAAGCAGTATAATTGATAATTGTCCCCAGGGAAGTGTGGGAGGGGGTTTCCTTCCTCCAAAGCATCTGCTACTAGCCACTGTCTGAGCTTGAAGGACTGTTTAGTGTGATCCCATTTGGCAAGCTCTATGTTTCTGTCACTTTTATGCTCTACCTTTTAGTTATTCACATGTTTGGTAGATTCGCAGAAAAAGTAATTTTGACTCCTCCAGCTGTTGATAAACTTGAGCTGTCAGTGCACTAAGAGTGACTGCTTGGGCAGGCAGGGGAATGTCAGTGTTCACCCAGTAGCTTTTGTTTACTTAGCATTTACATCTGTTTTGGGGTTTTTTTGGTTGGTTGGTTGGTTTTTTCCTGTGTCTGCAGTAGTCAGTAATAGTTACATACCTGAGAGGAATATTGCAAATCTGTATTGAATTAATATTGATAATGGTCTTGCAATAGATGCCCAAAAAAAGAAAGGTAGTGTCCTAGTGTTCCATACTCTGAATTCAGCTTGACATAGGTGCCAAGGGGTCTCAGTCCTTGTGTCTCTGATGCTTAGGAAATGACAGAAGTTAACAAGAAGAGCTAAAAGAGCTATGGTAAGGTTAGGAGCAGCTGACTTTGGCCCATGATAAAAAAGGTGCATTCTACACTGTGGGAAAGAGTAGCATGAGAGCTGCTTGGGTTTGTGTTCCCCCAGAGCATGTGGCAAAGGGAAGCTGCTGATGCACAGATCCACAAACAGGCAGAAGTTTAGAACCATTGGGGTAAACCTCTCTGCTGCCCAGATTCCTGGGTGGAAAGAATAACCAGCCAGGAGCCCGTGAGCTATGGGCAGCAGCCGTGCAAATGTGCAGATCAGCCCTGGGGAAAGTCCCAGATGCTGGAAGGTAACTGTCCCAAATGGCTGAGCTGTCACAGTGTGGCTGTTTGTTCCTTTTTTGCCTGTTTGTTTGTTTAGAGCCTTGAGCTCAGATCTTGCATCTTTGCTCTTCCACTTGGCAATATTTAATTTATGCTGCCATTTATCTTCCATGTGAATGCTAATTGTCCACATTGCTAATGTGCAGTCATTAAATGGTCCCTTTGTACAGGGGGATGGTGGGGAGCCAGAGCATCAGATCCTTCCTCTCCCCTAAGAACTGCTAGGCATGTGTTATGAATTAGATTTGACAGGTCTGCAGCTTCCTAGGTCTCGAGCTTCAAGAGTCCCCTCTGCATGGGCTTGGGGGGTGGGGTAGGTGGGAGGGAGGAAAGGCAGGGGGATGTTAATCCTAACAGCTAATCTGCAACCCACTGAGCAGGAGGACCAGAGATATGGTGTAGAGTAGGATGTGGTTATTTGCTGAGCAGTGTGTCAGAGATATGAGCAGCCTGATTTAGAAAAGGCAAGGCAAATCAAACCGGCCATTTGGAATTTGTTGTGCTGTGGGAGGTGAGCACTAGGTCAGTAAAGTTCAGGCGGGCGGCCGCAGCGTGAACTTCCTTCCTTTGTGCCCACATCTCCTCTGCAGCTTCCACTCCCTGTGGAACCTGCAGTAACAGCAGCCCTGGTGATGCAGGAGAGAGAGAGCAGGGCTTTTGCAGGATTCAACTGTTGATGCCCTAACTAGTGCCAAATCAAGACCTGAAAGCCTCTTGTCTCTGCACATTCAGACCCCTCTATTTCACACAGAGACCAATTTGAGTAGGTCAGAAAATTATCCAGAGTTTGGAAAAGTGATGTAGATAGGAGGAACCTACCTAAAACTGGGAACCATTGAATACGTGTGCATCAAAGAACTGGGACATGTCTCACCTCCTTGGCACATCTCCCTGTCCTTGACTGTGTAGAAGGTTTGTCTGTTTACATCTCTTTACGTCTCTCTCTCCTTCTGTCCTTTCTCACATATAGATTACCTGTTGCAACATGAAAGATAGTTCAACAGTCAACACCCTAGCCTGTGTTCTGTTTGAGCTTTAGTGGCTTGCTTTTTATGCTTTATCTAGCCCTTTGACACAAATAAATAGCCCTTCCTCAGTGTCTAGTCTTGCCTCCGCCTACACAAACATTAATTTCTGACCGACTCTCTGATTTTTTTTTACCTGAGTATTGAACTGTGAAAAGGAAATTATAGAAAACCCTTTAAAAAGTCAACTTCCCATTTCTTCAACTCCACTGAAAAAATAAATGATCCCACACCATTTTCAGACTTTTTCTCTGCTGGTTTTTCCTCTACATGTTGGCACCGAGACCGTGAGATTTGTGAGCCCAGGGTGCATCCGAGCCTACCACAAAACACCTGCTGTTTTATTCCATCTCTCTCCATGGGTACAGGCCAGCTCTGGGGGCAGCTGGTGCTCACAAATTTTGAGGCACTTCTGATATAGGAATTACATTAGACTTCTATCTATTGAAATGGCTCTGTGAATGAGTGTACTAGTATAAATGCTCTTTCTTAATTCCTGGGAGAATAGGATAGTGTGTCTACATGGAGAAAAACTTCCTCTCCTTTAAAGGAGAAGAGTTTTCAGTGGCATTTTGCTGTGTGAAATGCTGATTGCAGGCAGCTGTGCAGAAACAGCAACTGAACAGGATCTTATGCCCACAAGCACTTTGGCCAATGCCAATCCTAAATGAAGTACATTGTGCCGAGTGCAGGTTGATCCATTGTGCAATACATGTAGTAAAGGAGAATGCATTCCTGTGCCCTCCTGCCCCTCTGCTAGCTTAAGGATCTGCCCTGCAAAACCACCTGTGTACGTTATTTCATGGCATCAGCCTGTTGTGCCCAGTTCCATCACAGATTTTATTACGTGGATAAATCTCTACTGGAGAGACCAGCCAAAGTTGTTTGTGTACTCTAAGCATAATTGGATACCCAGTCTCCAGAGATAAAAAATTAATGTGCTAACCTCAGTGTGCCTCCAAGCTGTCCTCCAGCTCCCCCACACAGTCATCTTTGAAACATTTTTATTTCCATCCAGGCAGGGGGCTGGCCATGAATAAATGACGAGAGTCAGCCCCTCAGTTGGAGACGAGCTGTTTGTTCCTCTCCACAAGCAGCATCAATTTGAAAAGCTACATCAGGCCTACTTTTTCCCTGCCTCAGTGCTGATCCTTGCTGGGGCCATGGTGGGAGCTACTTCTGAATGCAAGGATGCATCAATGCCCACCTTGCAACAAGATACCCTGCAGCCGGTGCTTTTCAGTGAAAATATGTACATTACCTTGAGTTGACTTAGTCATTTAATCTGTTTGGGTTTTTTCTCTTTTCAGTTTGTTTTCATAATGAAAAACACTCAAACAGCTAAAAGAAACAGTAATGATTGGAAACTTTGAACTGTGTAAAGATTTCCCTTAAATCCTGTTTGCAGCTATAAATTACTGAGACTTTCGTGTGTGTATTTTGCTATTCTGAATTAAAAAAATAGATCAGTTGTTTAGAGTTATGGCATAGTGGAAAATCCCAAAATTGTCTCCTATGTAGAGGGAGAGCTAATCTACAACCCACTTTTATGTTTGTTTGTTTGGAGTCATGGGGTGGTTGTTTTGTTAGTTTGGTGTTTCTTTTCTATACTGCCTGGACAGGGACTAAGATGTTGCTGTTGATGTGCAACTGTCATTGAAGAGAAGCACCCAGTGCTTCTCAGTAGTTTACAGGAAAATATTTCCAATCTGACTAGTTGGTTTTTGAAACACATGTGTTGCTTCAACAGCACATCAGCTCTTGATTTGGGATGGTATCATTAAGGTATTTGTAGATGAGTTTTTTCTTTTTCTGCTGTCTCCCTGCTTTTTCTACCTTTTTTTTCCTTCTCCATGTAGAATTTGAACCAAGTAAAATCCAAATGCTTTGACTGAATTTGAACTGAATAGGTGCTCTCTGCCTTCTCACACTCCTCCAGTGAGTAATTTCCAGATAAAAGCCTACAAGATGTTGCAGGGACCCAATTCATGGCACTGGCCATTCTCACCTGAATATTGAGGGATGCTACCAGATGGGGCTGTATATTGGGCATTACAATACCTTCTTGAGGTGGGGTATATTCCCTTAGCCAAAGGGAATGATGTGCTTCAGTGGCCAGGCACCAAGTCTCTAGAGAGGTAACCCTTAAAGTCAGGAAAACTGTATGTTAAGATGTCAGACTCTGTTATCTCCTACTGTTTATCATCATGAGGCACTAGACAGTTACAATGTTTTACTCCTAGCAGTGGGGTTTTGGCTGATGCTTTAGGTGTTTCTGCAGAAGACTCTATAAGGTCAGTGCACAGAAATTCTATGAAATGCTGCCTTAAGGTGAAGTTAACACTGATTCCCTAAATCTACTGAATCCAATCAGTTGATGCTGTATTTTCCTAGCTGTACCTTCCAGCTACCTAGCTCACCTTCCACCTCTTTCATTAGCTGTTCAACTTAAGTGCCACGCTCATTCCTGTAAAAGATGATCAAATGAACTTCCTTTCCCTACACTTAGAGGCTTCCTCTGACTTTTACATATGTACTTCCTTCTCCTAGCATTTCTTGTAGTGCTCCTTGGCTGTGCTTCTCTGTGAGCAGGGGCTGTAGGAAAGGCAAACCTTTCAGAGTTGCTGAAGGCTGTGCACAAGCAACAGCTTCTTCTATCCCCACACTACCAGCTAACTCAAAAAAGGAGATAAAATCCAGTTACTAGAGAGACCTGGCAATACTTTGGGTGGGTGGTTTGCAGCACCTCTCAGTAGCATATCCTGCTTCTCTGGCTGCCAGCAAAGGGCATGCCCATCCCGTGCGGGGGAGTGCAGCGTGGGGAGCCAGAGCTAGTGGAGGCCATGGGGCTGTGCAGGCTGATTAGCACAACTCTGGGAACAGAACACCAGCCATTTCCCAGTGTTACACCCAAGTTCCAAGTGTGTTTGGTAGAAAAACAGCACCACATCCACACAGATGTGCCGCCTCCAGCCTGCTGCAGGGCCCTGTATCAAGTGCCCCAACACTTCCCAGTTTCAGGCCAGCCAACATGCTTATCTCTGGTGCTAACAACAGAGTAAGTGACTGGCAATTTCCTCTCATTCAATTTGATTTACACTTCTTCCTGAAAAACTGCAATGAAAAACCCATGCACTTAATTCACGGTGAGGAGTCCGCAGAAATGGCTGTGCACATCCCTGCCTGGCTGCGTACGTGTGAGAGAGCAAGAGCCCCGAGCAGCTCTGAGCTGTGCGTGGCCTGTTCCTTGCCACACCAGCAGTTGTATTCTTTTATTGTTCCTCCCCAGGGCAGGGTCTAGCCTTGAGCACAGAAGCAGCTCCCCAGTCCACCTCTCTGCCCCACCATTGCTCACTGTACCCAGCAATAACTGGGACAGAAGGGGGTGCATGCCCAGCCAGCCATCTCCCTCCTCTTCCATCAAATAAAGCCACAGTCCAGGCACTGCTTTTCTTTTGCCTTCTCACTAAAGCCACGCTTTCATTTAATCATCCCAGTGTAATTTCTCTCATAAGCCTGCCTCCCCTGCACCGAGCCATTCTGAGCAGCGAGCGGAGGGGCCGCGCTGCGGTTCCTGACACTGGAGAGCTGAGGCAGGCAGGTGGCAAGGCCAGCGCAGCCAGCCGGGCCCACGGTCACCATGGAGACGGGCCAGGCCTGCCAGGGAGGAGCGCTGGCAGCCGGGGCGGCGGGGGGAGAGGGTGAGGACAGGCACATGGAGACATAGGTTGGGATTATCTGTCACTGAAGCCTCCAAGGGGCTTGACGACCGCAGGCGCAGGCTCTTGGCTGGTGTTCCCCTGCTCAGACAGACAGACATTGGACTTGCCCTTTGCCAGGGAGAAAAAGGGAGGAGCTGGAAAGGAAAACTGGCCCCATCTCAGACAAAGAGTCTTGTAAATTAAACAAAAAAACCCAACAAACAAAACACCAACCAAAAAAGCAAGTCCACCCCTTTTCCTCCATCGTGAAGTGCGCTGGCTTGACTCAGGCCTACATGCAGGGTCCTGCGGGCTCTATTGTGTTCTGAAGATTCTTGTTGCAAACAGAGTAAATGGCCTGATTCAAAGCCTTTTGAATTGAATTGAAAACCTCCAGTGTGCTTTATTGGTTTTGGATCAAACCCAGAAGAAACAGGTAAGAGCTGGACAAAATGTGCTGGGAAAAATCCCTTTGTGAATGCATGTATATCTCTGACTGTAGCCAGTTCACTGTAATCATTGAAATAAATGATGCACAGCTCCATACCCCAGCAGCAAGGCATGCTCTCCATGCGTTCTCCATCGCCTTCCCAGCAATGTGGGTATGACAAAAAACAGAAACAGGGATAAAATGCCGCCAAACCTCAATGCATATCTTAAATTATGGTTTAGTATTGTGCTGTATTACCTACAGGCTGAAGAAATATATGTGCCAATGATTTTTTGCCCAGGAACAGAAAACCAGTATTTCTTTTAAGCACTAGTTCCACCTCACAAGTTTTTGAAGATCATGATCCAAATCATCAAAATAATTTCACTTAGAAATCAGAAAAATTGATACATACAAGGTTCTATTTATTTGGGGGTTTGTCTGTATATATTTAAGGGTCACATTTTGAAGAAAAACTATTTAAGATATCTGTACTCTGAGTTTTCTGTTTATAAAACAGGGACAAGAATTCCTTCTTCTGAACTTGCCTTCCATCCAAGGTATTTTCTGCAGCCCTGAGAAGTAGAAATCTTCTACTTCTAATCTCTAAAAAGAGATTTTTATTGAGCCATGTGGCTCCAGGAGATGATGTAGAAAAGAAAATTCCTTATTTCTTGATATTATTTTATTATAAGCAGCCTGCTTTTAGTATTAAACTGAAACTATGTGGAAGATAACCTACAGGGGTTTTTTGGTTTCTTGGGAGGGGCAAAGGGAAGCTAGAATTCTGTTTAGAGCATCTGCCTTCAAAATCAAGAATGCATAGAAGTTATTTTATATATTTAAACTCAGTCAACTTGTTTAGTTTTCAGGTTTTGTCTACAGAGCAAAGTTACTCTGTGATATACTACATAACTTATGTAATTTAATGAACTTACTTTGTGAAAAGACTACTGTGAATGATGATACCATATTTTAGGTAGTTCTTTATTCTGCTCAGCTTGTTATAGCTTGAAATTAACTTGATTAGGCTGAGAAGAAAAAAAATGTTTCAGAATAAGTGCATACCAAATTTATTTGGAAATACTGACTTTATTTTCACTCTGCATCCTATCTTCATGTGAATTACCTTTCACATGCAGGGAAGCTATTATTTAAACTGTACAGATCTTTCCATGTCTCTCCTTAACCCATTTTTTAAGTTTTAAAGTATTTTGAAAAAATTGTATACTCAATTTTAGGAGAGATGTAGATGAAGACAGGGCCTTTGATGAAACCTGAAAACAACCCTAAGTTGAAATGGCAAGAGGCACTGATTTAAGTACACCTCCTATGAGCAAACCTTAGCTAAGGCAATACTCAAAGTTTCTCAGAGCTTTTGATATGTTTTTGCAGTTTGCAGTGTAAAAGAAAATCAGAAGAGTTTTGAGTAAGATAGGACAAGGCCATGGCTGGATTTCAAGCCTTTTCTGTTAAACAGTTTGTAATTATGGGTGAGGTTTTTTTTTTTTTTTTTTTCCAAATCCTTGGAGGCAGTTACCTGATCTAAACTTGCACCTTCTATTTGTTGATCACCTTATGCAAATGTGAATACCTACTTAATTACTATGTCTCAGATGAAAAACAGCAACTTTATTAATTTCTTACTACTCCATAGGAAATTAATTGTTTTTTCTTGTGAATGCATAGTTTTATTGATTTAGGGGTGAGATTAGGGTTGGGCTTTTCCTGCATGACCCTATTCCTATTCATGAAGATTGCACGTTAAATCTTGCCATTTTTCCTTTGTTTCCTAATTCCTTCATAATTTGTTAATGACAGTAAACTAGAACTAGAAACTCTGAGGATATATGCAAAAAAATTCCTTTGAAAGGAAGAACTCTGCCATCTGAAAATTTCTTTATTCTCAAACCTGTGATTTAGCCTGTGACTTAATTCACTGTATGGTACTGATCAAGAGAATAAGCCTAAGTCAGGTTTAGTTCTAGATTTTGCACCTGTTAGAACAAAAAAAAAACCATTGAAGAGAATAACATTGCATGGCTTGTTTGGCTCTAGAGATACATCATTTAAGATATCGTTAATGTAACTTCGGGAACTTCTTATCTTTCTATGGCTTTTCAGGCCTGATATCTCTATTACACTCTACTGAGCCAGCTGAATAAGTGAGCACGCAGACACATTAAAAATTAAATAAATTGGAAGAAAACAAGGGAAAAAAGAAAGGGGAAAAAAGGAGAAGAAAGGAAAGAGAAGAAAGAATAAGAAAAGAGCAGTCCAACCTGATGTTTATTCCCTTTCCCTTTCCTTTATTCCCTTTCTGGGAGAATTCCTTCAGCTTTATCATACTCAGCAAATACCCTCCCCCACTCTCACACACTGCAGATGAATTGATCAGTGTATGTATTTTTGAGTCCCCCTGTCCCATTTCCAGTTTGACAGTCAGTAGATCTTATGGTCATAATCCATGTTGAAAAAATTTAAGTCAGTATATACAGAGTGTTAATTACACCACTATGAGCAGTGGTAGAAGTGGAGCTCTTTCCTAAGTCTGCTGCCTGGCACCCTGACTGCTTGTTTTTATTTGTGGCCTTGCCACAGGATTTTTGTGTGTTTGAGAATAAGCCAGTTTATCACTCTACCTCCAAGTCTTTTGGCTTTAAAATGCAATGCAACCTCACCATGAGACTTAATTAGGGTCCAGAACACTTTGGTTAGAATCAACGGCAAAAGAGGCTTTTGACCTCACTGAAGGTTAATAAAAGGATCTTCATATCTGTAAGGCACTTTAAGAAACTTGGATGAAAGGTGAAATAATTTAATAAGGGACAACAACCAAAACAGTCACTGAATTCTGAGCTTGCTGAGTTTGCATTGCATGTGGCCTGTCTGTAGATGCAGAATAATATAAAGAGGTGATTACTTAACTTTTTCAAAATGGGGCTGCAATGGGAAATATAAATGCTAGGGAGGTCTGTTTTTTATACACAAAATATGTACCAGCAACAACTTTATGATCATTTTGTTACAGCTCTTAAAATGAGCCGGTGTGCTAGACTTCCACCTGGTTCCTGTCCTTTTTTTGCTTATCTTGCATGCATATACTAAATGCCTTCCTGGAACAGACAAAATGCTAATCTAACACTGGAAGCTTCTCTCTTTTTTTGAGAGAGTTGGGAATCTGTCGACCAGGATTCTTTCAGAGCAAAATCCATTGTTTAGTAAATACTGTCAGGATCTCCATGATCACAGAGGAAGATAGTGATGTATTTGCAGCCTTATAGGTTTTTATTTTCTTCTTAATTTCACCTTACCTGGAATCTTTCAATTACCAATATCCAAAAGTTCAGCTGATCAACATCTGGAAATAAATGAATAACTAGATACACCCAAACCAGAGTAGCAGATTGAACTTGGAGGAAATTTTAATTTTAAGTGTATGTCTTGGACTGCTACCAGAGGCCCTTTAGAATGTCATTGTTCTTTGGGGGAAATTTGAATGTGGACAAAAAGACCGTTAATAAAGGCTGTCAAAACATCTGTTAAAAATCTGAAAGTTACAAAATATGCATTAAAAAGATAATTAAATAAAGATGGTACAGTTTAAAGTTCTTCATTTTCTCATTTGTAAACTTCATGCAGTAGGCTTAGGCCAGGTATACCTACTGGCATATAGCTGGATTTTTTATGTTCAAAGAGAAGAAACAAAGACCAACCATTACCTCCACTCTCTTCCCCAGTTCATAGTTAGAGAGTACAGGAAGATGTTTTCCTTCTCTGGAGAGCAGAGGAGGGAAATGGCAGTTGTGAGCAAGAAAAAAAGGACATCGCTGTTCTGCTCAACTAAGGGGAATGCATAAGACCTCTGCCCTTCTCTTCTTCCTAAGGGATCTGCATCCTCCTGTATTTAAGATCAGTGTGTGTCTGCTCCTTTCCAAGTATTCCTAGGAAAATAATAATATAATCTTGCTCCTTTTTTCTTGGCTGAAAAAGCTTTTAACTCTGCTGGTTTGAATGTCTGCCTCAGGCTCACTCTGCACCTATGCTGGGTGCTGGGGTGGTGTTGGACCCTTCCTGCTCATCCCAGGGAACATGACTGCTGCAGGGGGGCTTAAGTCTTGGGTGAAACATCCCCTAATGGCTTTGCCTGTGAATATTCAGGAGCTTTTGAACCAACCTTCTGGCTAAAAACACCCTGCTATTTAGAGATGTAGTCCCCTAAGAAGCTACTTGAAATAAAACCAGTAAGGGTACCTATCCCCCCCATCTGTTGATTTTTGAGGTTTGGAGACTGCATTTTTCCTTTATGAATTTGTATTTTGTGGGATTAGGATGATGACTGCTGCCTGAAATACGGCAAATTTGGCTTACTGACAATATAGGTCTTATCCTGCATTAGGGAGTGCCCCTATACCTGTATGTTACAAGTCCCTGAACTGTAAAGGCATATCTGGAAGCATGTCCTTGAGATGGAGCAGCCTGGCTGGGATTATAAAGGAAATAGTAAAGGGCATTTCAGGCAAAATAGATGCAACCCAGGGTGTATTTAAAATGGAGGTGGTTTATGCAGTTCACTTTTTGTTCTGATTGACAATGTTTTGGGAAGACTGTGGCCTGCAAACTCACTGAGCTAGCACCACATCAAGGATAAGGGGCAAATGTCCAAGTGAATGCTCTTGTAGTAAATCTGATTTCTAACCCAACTACAGCCCAGAAAGGACCAGACGGGGTCATCATTCCCAATAACTACTGTGACTTCTGCCTCGGAGGCTCCAATATGAACAAAAAAAGTGGCCGGCCTGAGGAACTTGTATCGTGCTCAGACTGTGGGCGCTCTGGTAGGTGGCTCCTTTTTGCATCTTTCTTGTACAAAGGCATTTGTGTGATTTGGTTTTTGCACCTTCTGAAGATTTTGAAGAAAGGCAGCATATTTGGGAAGGGATAGAAGATAGAATCTTACCTCTTCTCTTTGTTTGTGGGAAAGGATGACTAAAGAATTTTGTATTATAAACCCCATTGTTGGATTCACATATTTAAGCTAATGGGGTCTTATGAAATAATGAAGTTTTAGTTTATTTATTGGCTTTTGGGAACATTGGTACATGTAGTAGTTGTTCTTCACATGGAAGGGGAAAATCCTATGACAATTTTACAGAATGGTTTCTGTCTTTAAATGCTGTAATTACAACTATAAATTACTTACAAGATTTATGAAAGTTGCATGACAAGCATTCCCATTGATTACACATTTCATGCATTTCTTCATCCAAAAAAGAGGGAGAAAATTACAGGGTAGGTATGGGGCTAGCTGTCAAGAATTATCCTCTTACAAGATGACTATCATTAGTTTTGTTTAAAGAGGTTTTTATTTCTCCCTTTTCTTCCCTTCTCTCTTTTTAAATGTAGGCAATTGTGTCTTTCCCATTTTGAGTTGTCTTTATTTCTGGACTGCTGTTCTCTTCCTTCCTTTCTCACTTTTTTTTTGTTTTCCTTTCTCTTTTTTTTTTGGAAAATTTTATACCAGCTTAACAGTTATTTATAGCTTACATAGGAGGTAGTGTTGGTGGTAGAGGGAGTTGGGAGACCTTTAACAACTGCATATTCCAGCATTGGTCCAAGTTTCCACTTGTGATATTTTTGTTTTGTGGTGATACTAGTGGTAAGAAGATGGTCATATAGAAATCTGAAAACCAAGGAGGCCTTGAAATTCAGTACGAATGCTGCTCCTTCTATACTGTAGTCACTGAAATATGCCTGTTGCTTCATGGCTGAAATGTGATGTGGAATGTTCTCATGCCAAGGAAATGGCCTTTTTATGCTCCTGCTGAAATTCATAGTAAGCCCATTACCACATTCAATGGGAGAACGATTAGACTCTCACTGAGATTGCCTTCTGCAGTTGTTGTGACCTCTGAAGACATTCTGAAATGATACTGATCACCAGAGGATCAATGGCAACTCCTTTGGTTTTCTCCAGGGGCATCCTTATGAATGCTGTGCAGTCAGAGACATGGACCTTTTAGTGTACATGTGATTGCTTCTAATAACTGAAGGGGAAAGTCCATGGGGTCTGTGGTGCCATCTTGGAAGATTATTGCCCTTTGCCTTGATTGTTACATCTCAATATAACTAATTTCAGCATTGTCCTGATACGGCACAGTGAGATGGAGCCATATTTTATTGCTACTTAAACATTGCTATGGTGGTTATATCAGAATGCAACACAAATACATTAATTCCCTTGATTCCTTAGTGTGATAGAACAAGTAGATCAGCCTGTAGCCTAAACTGTGCCAAATCAGTTCCATTAAATGCTATCCTTGTACAAATTCTGACCCACTTGGGTCATTTATAGGGTCTGCAATGCTGTGACTGATGTGTGATGAAAGTGATTAAGGTATAACCACACACTAATCTCTAAACTAAAACAATGAAACCTCTTTGGTGTCTGCCATCTTTCTCTTTTATAATAATGGAGAATAGTTTCATTACACTGAAAGAGAGATCATGGAAATTATATTGCTTCTTCTGTTCACAAAGTCAGTAAAATCACATTTCTACAATATGGTTTATCTGCCAATTATTTTGTTATATCCATTTTCTTTTTTGTGAACAGGATTTACTTCTTTCTGTCTCAAGCAATGCAGTGTACTTGTTATATGGCTGATTCCTGTAGCTGGAGCAGGGACCCAACAGTCGGTTGCTTAATAACATGCTACTGTTTGTGAATAACAAAATAGCTGTTCCCTAAAATCTCACTCTTCAGTTTTGCTGGGGCATAAGAGATATCTTTTTCTCTACCATCCCTAATGAGGAAATTTAAAGGTCATACTATTAATCACATAAAAAGTTTGTCTGAGAGAGAAAACAAACCTCAATTTCACAGATTTCAGTATTTGGCTTCTCTTTTTAGGAGTCTTCTTATGGTTGTTGTTCCGTTATTGGTATTGTGTGGAGAATTTCCTGATCCATCTTGAAAGTTGAATTGACTCACACAAATTTGAACTTTCCAGCGTTTCCCAAGATGGGTTACTTCTCAGTTGTTTTAGTTGTTGAACTGTATATATTAGTTTTGGGTTGGGTTTTTTTTGGTTTTTTTTTTTTTTTTAAGGATGTTATATGAAATTTGTATTAAAGTATTGGTTTAGGTTACTTTCACTTAGTCTTCAAAATGTATTTAATTCTGTCTACAGAGGAGGTTCTTTAGGATCAGGTGAAGAACGGGGATAAAAAGTAGTCCTGAGGTTGATGAGGTATCTAGTGGCTTATATTTCTATAGCAGAACATTTGTGACTGTTGATGCCGTTGTGCTTAGAGCTAACAGTGTCTCATTACTTACATGGTCTAAACATATTTTAAAATTGATCTAAGTAATCATGAGGAAATATTTTACTGTCTTTTGAAGAGAGGAAAACATGATTAACCCTTTCGCTGCTGTAGCTATGGGCACCTGTGGTGTTTGCAGATTTTTTTCTTGGAAAGAGAAACCGATCCTTTGTTATTTTTCTTACTGCAGTTCTACCTATGCTATGTTGTTGGGGTGCGCGGGCACATACAAGCACACACCTATGAGCTTGATAGTCTGACTTGCTTAATGATAATGAAAATGATGAAAAAAATGATGATGATGATGCCTGTTGCTTAACCCATGTGCTGATATATTCATCATACATGTCAGCTCATTTGGGAAGAGAAGGCAGGAGGGACGAAGCAGCGCCAGCACGCACTACGGAGGACTTGTTCGGTTCCACGTCAGAAAGCGACACCTCGACCTTTCATGGCTTTGACGAGGATGATGCAGAAGAGCCTCTCTTGAGCCGAGGAGGTGGTTGTGGTGGCAGGTCTCCCTCTGCAGACAAAAAGGGCGGCTGCTAAAATAACTAAAAAGACACAGAAACTCTGAGCTGTCCTTTTCACTACTAAGATTATGATTACATTTTTCTTTTTTTTTTAATTTTAGGTCCTCTTGGGTTTTTGGTTGGTTGTTTTTTTTCCTCCTTCCCTTTTTTTGTTCTTATTTTTGTTATGTTTTCCCTGTGGGGTGTACACTGAAAGCACAAGCATTTAAAGCTCTTGACAACTACTTTGAAGAGACAGAAGGTTTTTGATTTTCCTGTTTTGATTTTTTTTTTCCTTTCTTTTTTTTTTCATTTTAATTTGGTTTTATCCCGCCTCCCCTCCTTCTCTTTCTCTTTGGAAACATAAAAAGTGGATTTAATATTTTTTTTTAATAGTGAGCAGAGTTGATTTTCTTGTCTTTTAATATATATATCAGCAAACCACAAAAAATACAGATGGGTTGGAGAACAGAAAGTAAACCCAAATAGTTTTTTTTAATTATTATTATTATTTATATATTCTATGTATTATTAGAAAAACTACTTTTTAAATAAAAAAATAGAAAAAAAACCAACAAAAAAGCAATGGATGTCTACTTGATAATAGAACTGTTTCTAGAGAACCACTGTGGGCGGACTCTATCAGGGGACAAAGAAACCCTTGATGTGATGGCATTTGCATCTTGAGATTTTGCACTTACTGTAGCATGTGAAGTCTGGCTCTTCTCGTACATCTGCTACGCTACAGCCTGAAAATACAAGCAGCACCATTGAAGAACATGGCCTTGGGGAACACATTTCCTTCTCCTTTGGACACCTTTACACTCAATAAATCTCCTCCCTGCATCCCTTCATGTCTTCCCCGCACCGTTCTACTTTTTTTTCTTTTCCTTCACCTTTCACTTGATGGACAGCAATTTCCAAGCGTAGGGATGGAATATGAATGGCAAGTCACAGACATCACAGAGAAAACAAAAGGAGGAGCAGAATCCTGGAAGAAATGACATGGAAAAATACCTCACCTATACTTTTCTTTCCATTTTTAAATTTCAATTCACAGCATTTTTTCCTGTGTTGCCCTGTTTTTTCTCTTTGTAGTGTCTCTCGAGACACTATATTTGCTTTTTATTAGCTTCTTTTGAAATAAACCAAAGCAATACTAATTAAAGTTCCAAGGGCAATGGAGAAGAGAGTGACTCCCTTCCCAGCAACTTTCCCAGAAAGGAGGAAACATACAGCAGGATCTGAAAGGTATGTCCAAGCTGAAATGTCTTTCACTCAATTGTGAAATTTCTTGCCCTGGCTTTTCAGCAGACCCCTGACTGAGCTTTGTTGTAGCAGCAGGTCCCATGGATTAAATTGTATTTTACATATGTGCCAAATTCATGTCCCTGGTGAAACTAATGGAAGTTTTGTGAGAGCAGGATCCAGACTTACAGTCAGAAGTGATGCAAAAGGAGTCAGTGTGTAGTTATGTTTTGTTGTTCTAGTGCAGGCAAAAATCTCCCTGGAGCAGGGGCAAGGTTAAGTTCTAAAGGTCTATTTTTACTGATGTGCATAATGCAAACAGGTTTGATTTAGAGCAAAGGCAAAAGAGACATTTCTCTGGACAGTGCCTAATCCTTAAACTGTAGGTGTGTGTTATTGATACCAGAGTAAAAGTCTTAGCCTTGCTATAAGGAATTTGGATATGTACAATGAAACAAGCCAGACCAAATGGACTCCCTTTTTCCTGCTTCTTTGCTAGGGTACTCTATCTGTGAGAGCAATTTCAACTCCCTCCCTCGCCTTCCAACCTTGTAGAAAAAAGAGAAACAATTCAGTCTCTTTAGACATGGAATGAGCAGTGGCCATATTCTGCTTTTATGTGTACAGGCATAAATCCAGAATATAAGCTAACTGATGTCTAGATTACATTAATAATCTGCCTTTAGCAAGGTGTTAGAAAACATTACAAATACCTCTGTATGTGTACATCAAAGGACAGTGCATGCCAGAGCCATGCACGCTTGCCAGGAGAGAGCCTTGTTTAAGCTTTCCTCATTTTGATAATACATTTCTGTTGCTATTGTGTTACTCCTGATTTATTATAATCAATCAAGTGTCAGATCAATTATATTTTGACATAATGCTGTCAATGAGAAGTGTACTTTAACTGATAAAAATGTTCATTTCTTCCACAACCAGTCCTTTTTTTTCCTCTGAAATGGTGCAAGATAAATAGATAATGTTTTGCTACTCTTCTCTATTTACTAAAGCTCAGTCCTTGTAGCACCTGAATTAGGTAGCTGAAACCTACCCAAGTACATTTTTCTGAAGAACTCCCATCACTGTATTAACTGCAGAACAGGCATACCCTAAATGGACTTTTTCCAAGTGGAGTCCTTAACATTGTCTTTTGTGAACCATGCCTAACGCATTGTGGGCTCTTTTGGAATACAAACAATAATCAGATGCCCATAATTCATTAAGTCTTGAATTAGTTTCACAAATGCAGTTACTATAACAATGCATACAGTCTTACTCCTTTTGCAACCAAACCACCCATCTTTGTGACAACTGGGTAGCACAGTACCCTCAGAAAGAAGCCACAAAACTCACGAAATACATAAAAATTGCCAGCTGACATTTATTACAGATAGTGTAGAAAATATCCTCACAGTTATTTATATCATTAATATGTACATGGATGCTCACTCATTCAATATAGTCCTAAAAGACCAAGTAAGATAAAATTAATTCGCTTTTATGTAGTGAGAGTAGTTCTTGGATTCCTCAAGATGCCTTATGAGATTGAGATAACCAACATGAGTTTAGTCCAGCAGGATGAGCAATGTAGTGCTTACCATAGGAAGGCATTGATCATAGCGAGGAAATAAGGATGTAGAGTTGGAAGCTAAAAGAGTACTTGTTTAAGCTAGGTTGTAAAGTGGAGTTAATGGTGAATATGGCATGGAGTGATACTATGGAAAAGAAATGTTCTCAGGATATGTAGTGCTGGAGTGAAGGCTGGGAACAGGGAAAGAAGGTTGGTAGCTCCTGAGTTGAAGGAAGATGAAAGCAAAGCAAAGGGGCTGATACACAAGACCCTCTCATGAGGGGAAGATGACAATGTTAATGAGGCAGAAAATATAGAGGAGAATGTTTCATAAGTACAATTAAAAAATAAAAGAAAGGACTCTGACACTAGCATAGTCAACTCAGAAATGAGAGAACTGCACAGTATCAATTGTATCTTAAAGGGCACGTAGGTCCCAAACCAAACTAGGGAGGCATAAAAAAAGTTTGCAATGTAAATTCTGTTTTGTAACTAAACATTTATCTTTGAAATCAGAATGAATTGTGACGCTCTTTATTCCCCAGTGATTTCAGCAGTTCAATGAAACTTTCTTTTCTTCATAAATTCTTCAGAGGTGTAGCCCTTCAACTAATCACAACCCTGGATATTCCAGTTCTCCTCCAGAGATGTCCTTCTTATTATAGGAAGGTTGGGACAAGGCTTTCCAAAGAGTCTCCTGAAACACATGTTCCCAACAAACCATGTACCAAAATAAGACAGCCCCAGTGTGAAATGTGAATAAAGGGGTGTTTCATTTCAGGCCCTTAATGCAGACTTTTCTATGTTAAATCATATAAGCTATCTCCTCAGTCACCTTTCCACTGCTCCATACTAAAGGATCTTAGAAAACACACACAGTTTCTGGAGTCGTCCTCTGCCAACTCTGATTCACAGATGGGAGCAGGACAATGAAGGAAGTAGCATGCTGCTTGAGCAGCTGATAAGGGAGAAGAAGGGCTACATGGAGTGGGCACTGATCCTTAGCCTATTCCATTTTGTGGCATTTAATTAGTTGAAATTTTGGCAGGGACAGACCTCAGCTCTTCCACGAAAACAGTATAAAATTTCGAGCATGATAATATACATTGACAAAATTTTAAGCAAATACAGGATTCTGGCATAGAAGTTAAAAAGTAAAAGGAGAAACAGGCATGTGGTGGAAGAGGAATGGAACTGAAATCTGATTTGCTTCACTTTGCATCTCTTCCCTTCACCCAGACACCCCCCAGTTTTTTGGGCTGTATATTTGTTTCTTGAATATGTAATGTGCTTGAAATAACATCATATGTATGTGGTAAGGTCATAAATGATGAGCCTAGGCTGCTGAAACAAGGGCCAGAGAGAACTTTACCACTGACTTCAGAAGGATTACCACTGGGCTTTCTTAGCTATTGCTTTTATTGAATGAAACCTCTCTGTTAATGCGCTTGCTGGTATGGTGTAGACAAGCTCTGAGATGGCCATTTGTTTCAGCAGAATGTGTTATTAGAGTCCCCTCCCCACATTGTTTTGCCTTTGAGCTTTTACATTAGTTATTCATTTTGAGTTCCAGTTTGCCATGTTACAGACCTCAGCTTAGGCTCTTGATTGAAGACAGAGACTCAGTTTTCTGCCTGCTGATGCATGGAGCAAACAAGAACTGCACCCAGAGAGTCAGGGTCCGAACAGTGCTGGGGCACCACTGTTGTTCTCTCGTGCCCGCTTTGCCTTTCTTCGGTTAATTCTTGCAATGACATTTTGAGATGGGCCCTAAAATAATAGTTCAAATACCATAAAACTATGGAATTTTCAAAGTCTGGCTCTTCATGCAATTTGCCTCTTCCCCATGGCAAGCAGTTTTACTGACTCAAATCCTCAAGCAAACATTGTATTGACCCCACTGGGAGTCATCTTATTATAAAAACTGCAAAATATGCCCAGTGTGTTTTGTGCTGCTGCATATGTAGATGTTTCCAATAAACACCCATTTCATATTATCTCCTTTTTTTTTTTCTTATTTATATGAAATTTGTAGCTGTAAGTAAAGTATGACCCACATGCATGAGCTCATGCTCACATGGGGTTGTTTTGACAAACCTCTCAGTGCAGGAATTCAGCTGGGATGAGTTTTTGCTGACTAAGCCATTACAATAAACCCTACCAATCTGTGTTCTCTTTGCCAGATTACCAGTGTTGAAAAAAACCTCAACCTGTATAAATACCATACAATACTGAAATTGAGTCAGAACTATTTTGATGTCCCTGTCTGTATTTCCATGAATGCCAAATTGCCAATTTCAGAGAAGACAAGTTGCAATAATATTTAGGAAAAACCCAGCTCTTGGGATTTCCAGGTCTGATAGCTCTGTTAAGTGGATGCTGCCAGTTCATATTTCTGACTTATTCTTTTGGTGTCTGGCAGCTCCTAAGATTTTGGACCTTCGTTTAGTCTAGAACTGATATGAGATATGTGAAAAGATATGGGAAGAGGCACTTGCATTTTGTGGAAATAAAGAGATGATTTTATTTGCTATTTAATCCTAGTCAGGATCTTAGCAGTATGTAACTTAGTCGACTCATGGAATAAATGCAATGAAAAATGCAATCTTTCATTCTTTTCAGAAGTTATTACATTGCTGCCACCCCATGTGTAGTGTCTAGACTTTTGAAAATGTCTTATGTGCCATGCTGTATATGCTTGTGGCTCCCTACAAATAATTAGTAATAGAGCAAGGTAATTAGAGCAGGATTTCATAAGCAAAGGTCTTAACTTCTACAGAAGAGACTAAGTTGAATGCTGAAGGTTATTTAATAACCAGTAAGAGAGATTGACAGTGTGCAGTGCCTTTCTTTTCTATACACTTTTTCTTATCCTATTTGTTTGCTTTGTATTCATTTATGGCTTCCACAGACAGTTGAAACTGAGGCTGTTGAGATATATTTTCAAGGAACTAGAATGCAAGCAATGTTGGAAGTTTGGTTTATGCTGTTTCTGTTTTGGTTTTGGGTTGTTTTATTTTTTTTTCTGAACATGTGCTTTTTTTGTTTGCTTGAGTTTGTTTAGTTTTACTTTGTATTGCCTTTCCCTTTGCAGTCAGCCCTGCCCTCGTGGATTCCAGCAGCCTTCAAGCAAAACATTTCAGAAGAAGACCGAGAGAAGCCAGGATGCTTTGATACTTCTTTCCTTGCCCTGAGTCTTCCGTACCTGAGTTCCATCTGGCACAGGAGTCTGGACTGTGGGAAGTTGGCTGCCAACTGTTGAGAGAAGTTCTGGGGATGCCCTAAGCTGGTGCAATACAAAGAAGTTTTTTGAAGTCTTGATTTCACTTTCTTTTAAGTGTGTGTATAAACCCAGGTCAGACTGGAATTGATCTACAGTAGAACTGACTGAAAAACAAACTGAAAAAGACAACTATTTTATTTATTTCGATATTTAAGAAAGAAGTGCTGAAGTTGCACAGTATTTTTGTTTGAAATACATTTTACTTCAAATTTTAAATGCAATTTTGTGAAGACATGAAATTTTAAAAAGCACTTACTGTAAAATAAAGACTGAATATTTACTTTAAGGAAAAAAACTTTTTTTAAATAATGAAAATAAAGGTCAACTCTGCTCTCTCTCTTACTTTAAAGAAGCCATTCATACATGTGCTGGGTATCTTTGTTTTTTCAAAATTGGATGTGGTAAGTGAAGATTGTTCTGGTTTATTTTCTCTTTAATAATATTATCCTGTTAGATGCTTAAAACCTACTTTGCTGTACTGTGTTAGGCACAAAAACTGTTGGAGTAGCGAAGACCAGGCTCAGTGGTTGAATTTTTTTGTCACCAGATTTTGTGTCCATTTCAAAGGACTGCCTTCTCCCAGTAGGATTGATGTGTCTCTTCTGCATGGTAAAAGAGGTTTGCTCTTGAGCAACTCTGTGAAATACTTCTGTTGAAAGAGGGATTTAAGAATTGAAAAGAACTCTGATCATTTTTGTATTATTTTTTGCTTTGGTAATTCCACAGCTGATTGTAAGTTGGTTGTAAGGGAAGCATTGAAATGTTAGGTGCTCTTGGCATGGATCTTGCTGTCAAGGATGATGTCATGTGTAGAAAACTTGTGTATTTCAGCCCTTTCTGAAGTGGTAGTGGACTTTGAAAAGCATTCAGGTGCAACCACAAATCAGTAAAAGCAACAGGGGTTACTATGCAGGAGAAAAATACAAGTTCCCACAGCTGCAATCTTAAGTTGTCCTGTGAGGCAGCAGGGAGGGAGGTCACATCCTGAATTCTGAATTGTTAGGCATTTTCCCAGTGAAAAAGGAGGGTTTTGTTGGCTGCCACATCTGCTCACAGTGGATAGCACAGGTCTGCTCTGTGTCATGTGTGATGCAGTCTGGTAGGGATGCAGGATAGCCTTGTGTCCTAGGAGAAGAGTACTGGACTTGGCTCTGTCTGGCACCCCTGTTACAGAGGAGAAGCAAACTGAGGGCAAAGCACACCAACAACTATTGGGATTGACCCTCAGGGTCTGGGCAGAAAAAAAGCAGTTTTGTTAATGTGGCTTACCTTGTCTTTCAGAATGAAAAAACTATGTCTACAAAAATGCATGCTGACTAGGTGAAGCTGACAGAAAACCCGATACTCTCTTGTGTTTCCTGCACTCCTAGAACACAAACTCACCTCACTGAGAGGTTTCCATGTGTCAGTAGCAGCAGATGTTTTACTCTTCTCCCTTTCCCTTCTCCCACTTCTTCCCAGATTAAAACATAAAGTCAAAAATAACCATGTAAGGTAGTCCTGCTCCAACTGAATTAAATTATAATTTGTGTCCTAATTGGGCTCTTTAGCAGGATAGGTTTGCTTTGCTCATGTTGTTGGTTTCTAAACATGCAGTGGGGAACTGCCTCTAGAGAAAAAAAACTGCTTCTAGAGAAAAAAAAAATGCATCAAAATATAAGACGCACAACTGTAATGAAGATTTGAAGACTGTAGGGTGTGTGTTCAGTTTGTGTAATATTCCTCTGTAAATATTACTTTCCCAAAGCAATTCCACGTCTTTTTTAGTGCAAATAATCTTCTTTTAAAAAGACATTGTTGAGTAATATATATGTACATTTACTTTTCTAAGCTTTCCATTGTTTATAATACTCTCTTTGAAGCTTAAAATAAAACTTCCTCCTCTATTGATTTTGTTTCCCTTTTCCATTTTGTAAATTATGACTTTTGCCCCTGGATTTTGTTTTGTATTTCCTAATTTGGTTAATTTGTATTAACCAAGAATTATCTTAACTTTTCTCTTTTACTTTCTCTTCTCCATTCATTGAACTGCAGAAAATGATCCTGTTGCTTGCTATAGTGAAGGTAGGCAGGAAATAAAGAAGTGTTTCTCTATAGGACTCATTATAAGAGTGTTTTCTATCATTTGGTGATAATAGAGGATCTTCCTGAATGTGTTTGTGTTTTAATAGCCTTCTTCATGAGATTAGTAGAGTTGCATTAAGGTAGTTTGGAGTCAAAGGTGGAGTCTAAGCTATAGGATAGCTGTTTGCATAGATTTTAGTGACATTGCCTTAAGGAGTCCTGCCCCTACTTATGCAGTTTCCAGTCCAGCCACTGGAGTAACTGGAAGCTGTGGTTCCCTTTGCATTTCACAGTGCTGGCATGAACCTTCCCTTTCCCCTTACATGTATTAGATTAATGATATGGCTGTATAGAATGAAAAGAGAAAGAGGAAAAACTGTTTTAGATTAGATGCTATCTTTTTAGGAAACTCTGTGTGTGACCTCTTCCCTAATGTGTTATTTTTTACAAAGCTCTGTTATACAGATGGGCTCCTACCTGCCTGATTCTTAACATCTGTAAGACAGACTGTGTGTCTTTGTGGCAGATAAATAACTATTAAAAGGAAGGAAGGAAGGAAGGAAGGAAGGAAGGAAGGAAGGAAGGAAGGAAGGAAGGAAACTGCTTGTGGCATCAGTGCACTAGGTCATCTCCAGTTCTAGCATCCATTGCCATTTCCATTGTCCTCAGTGTGATGATGCACAGTCCAGAGTGAGACATTTTTGCTAAGGTAGCCAGGAGTGAACACGTATGTTGAAATTTGCCTTTATGGATGTCTAAACACATGGTTTAGATGAATGGGATCCTTCTCACCACAGCAGAGCTGTTGTTATAGGCTGTCAGATTCCAAGGAATGTCTCTGCATAAATCCTATTACTTTGAATATATTTGTGCCTTTTTCTTTCTTTTCTTTGTATTTCTTAAAGCCATAGGCTAGAATTGGAAATGTTAAAGAAAAAATTTAGTTTTGCAGAAATTATCTGAACAGATAAGGTCCTGAACAGATTTATGCTGATATAAATAGATCTTATTTTCCTGTTTGGAGAATGAGTCTTGCCAGTGAGAGTGAGGGATGGCAGCAGAAGGGCCTAAAAGTGTCTTTCAGCACTGCAGCAGTTACTGGGTGCCCCCAAAGCTGTGTTTCCCTGGACTGAGACTGAGCTGAAGGCTGGCAAGGCTGAGGGTTGTAATCCTGTTTTCTCTGGGTGGAGTGAAAACAGCATCAGCTAATTTGCTTTGGCCTGAACTAGAATATTGCACTGGTTTATGATTTATTCCAAATTTTTGCCTGCAATCAGAAAAAAAAATCTGATTAAATTTGCATATTGGATTTGTGAGCCCTACTTGTATTTAAATCCATTAGCATAGAGATGATAAAGAAAACCCATAACACTTTCTCTCTAAACTCAAGCTTTTAATTCTCCTTAGCAATGGCATTGACTTCTCTGTACCCCATCCCATCCCTGGTGTTGAATATGGATGAGTAGGACCTCAACTACATAAGGCATGCATAGCAGAGCACATAAGCAATGATTACTGCCCTTAGCTTTGGCTAGGTGTGTCCAAATTGTGGCTTGATGTTTTTAAGACCTCCATTATCCCTTGGAAATTGTTGTATAAAAATTGTATTGTATGCTGCACTAAAGCTGGACATTTGCCACAATTAAGCCCTAACTTTGATTTTAATGACATAATATGAGAGCCATCCATCTGTGACACCTCACCAGTATATTTTGAAGACCTAACTACATTGTCTGCTGTTTCAACAAATGCTCTTGCAGTGTGTTAGAAACTTCTACTATCACATCTGTCATTTCATGATGTTTTGTCTTTGCAGCCTGTAACTCTTCATGATTCCATGGGGGGGTGAACCATGGTGGGAGAAGGATGGCATTTACCTTCATGAAAGCACAGATTTCTGGAGCACGGTATTGTGGCTAATATTGTCATCCATAATTAGAAACAGGTTTGCTTGATGTTGCCTGAGGCAGCTGTGGTAACTTTAAATGATCTACAAGCCAACCATGGCACTGCTAAGGAAAAGGCAACATGATTTAAACACTGAAGCTGGGCAGTGGGCTGGAGCTTTTGGAACTTCTGCTGCCTGCCTGAGAGAGCTTGTAGAAGGCACTTAATTTTTTTTTTTGGCAACTCAGCTGATGGATGGTACCTCTTGAGTAGGAACAGACACAGCCTCCCTTCAATGTCTTAAAACTGAGTGGTTTGGGATTTTTTTTGAGTGGGGTTTAATTTCTCAGTGCTGCTCATTGTCCACAACCAATTCTCAGTAATAACTAGTTTATATCTACGTTTGCATAGGTGTTAAGAGTAATTTTTTATTTGGACTGAAGTCTCTTCCCATTATATTTCTTCAGTCTTTGCTGTTAAGTGTCTTCATGTCAGTAACTTCATTGGACTGCACGAAGTGAATGAAGATGACCAAATATTTCAATACAGCCTCCTTTTCTGAAACAGAATAGAGATTTTAAGTAATACTGGAAATAGTTTTATCAAACATCGCTGTAGACTTAGCTTGCTATTTTGTATTTCTTTCTGTAGCCAACAGCCATTAAATTCTTCACATGATGATTTCAGGAATCAATATTGAGGCAAACTGCCCAAGGTGAGAGGAAGTCATTGGATGGGAAATAGTGGAAAGCCATCCTGTCACTAAAGGGGTATCTTTATTTTAGTGTTAACCAGTGTGGCACAGCTTTCAAATTCATGTAGCACTTTGTGCAATAGAGTTTGCATGGAATTATTTTAAATCTATGTTGGAAAAATTAATTTTCCCCTGTTGGTACAAATCATAGCTGCTTCACATCAGTGCTCTGCTGGGAGTGGCTTAAATATGTTAAACAACACTAAAGTCTTTCAGCCCTTTCCCTGGGCTCAACAACTTATTTTACAGTACAGTGAATTCTGGGTCAAAAGTCTCATCCATTGCTGGAATAGCTGTACTTTGGATTCTTAAACAGAAGGTTCCAGGACTTCTCAGATCTTTCTATATTGACTGTGTCACTGAATACATCCATCAGCCTAGGGGCTTAGGATAGTTTTTAACTGTCCTCAGACTCTCTCTAGGTTGAATTTGCTGTTGTACTGTTCAAGCATGCAGATGGTCCAGAATTGTGTATTCCTTCATCTGGAGAAAAAGACCTTCCCTGGCTTAGGGGACTTCATTTCCCTTGCAGCCTCTTCATTAACTACCTCCCCAAGACCCTTTCCTGACTTCCATGAAGAGTGAGCTTTTACAAGTACTTAGTGAGCTGAAAGAACAGAGATGAATTTCCTAAGGACATCCACAGCCATTATATTCCTCTGTGACTGTTTACATATTTGCAGGTCTGGTGGTATGAGGAGAATTAGTCCCCATTAGGCTCAGTGCAGTTATCACTGAGAATTGCCAGGCATCTTGTGGGTGGTGGGATCCCACCTAACAAGTGAACATTGTTCAACAACTGTTAAAAGTGAAAGGATTTGGGGTACCCAGAGCTTGATCAGACCAACCTATAGGAGAGGCTTTCCCAACTTCCTGGCCATTATCAGAGCACTGAGCAACATTCCTGCTGGCCAATGCCATATTAACAGCACAACAGTCAGATTAGCCAGTTAAAAGCAGGGTCAGAAGAGTCAGAGATTGTTGTAGTACTGTAGAAGATTAATTTACTTTAATTAAATACAATAATATTCTACTTTTGTATAGGCTTTGTTAATTATTCCTTTGGTGTTGAAAAATAGCAAGAGTAGTGAACTGTTTAATGAGGGACATTAGTGTCCACTGCCATGGAACTAGCTGATTTCTTGTTTGGTCTGACAAAGTATTTAGCTGCTATGAGTTATTGGTTGTGTAGGTTAAAGCTGCACTACTCACTTGTTACAGGTTAAGGGATGGCCAGGACTTTGACTTGACTAATCTGGGGTGGAAGGTCTGGTGAGCTTTAAGAAAAGAGATCATGGATTTTAAACAGGTGGTCTTCCAATGAAAAAAAAAAAAAATCCTACTTTTTTAATCTCTGTCAGCATTTTGTTGAACATTTACTCAAAAAAGCCATTGAAAAACAACTGAACTGAAAAATACTATGGTGAGGATAAAAGATTTTGGTTTGATTTGAAATGAAACACAATCGCTTCTCAATGAAATGACCCTTTCCCACTGCCAACTGTGCACAGGCTTGAATGAAACATTTAATTTGTGACTGTTTTTTCTCTTTCTTAAAAACAATTCCCTTGAGTTCACTTTTGAAGCAAGGTACTGCTTCAAAATGAAGGTCCAGCTTCTTATTTGTGAGACACTGGTACAAAATGTCTCAACCTTTCTAAAAATCAGTTTTTCGCCCTGCCACCTCTTAATCCTTTCTTCCCTCCCACTTACTTTTGACTGAAACTACTTTGTTCAAATTCACTCCTTCACTCAGATGTTTAGATCACCTTGAAACTGCATTTTTTAGAGAGTAAACAAAGACATTTCACTCCCTCCTACCATGCTCATACTGACGATCTTCAGCATGTGGTTACAGCACTTACTTCCCTCTAGATATTGATGTTGCTGGGAGTTTGGTAGGGAAGCAAAAACTGGCTGTCTTGTTGATGAAATCTCTATTGACACTTTAAAATTCCCAACCAAACAGGGGCTTTCACTGACAGAGAAGGGAAAAAAAATCAGTGTTTTCCAGCTTCTGGCACTGCATTACAAACAATGGAGAGTATGCATGGGGATCACTGCCTGTTTGGCAGCTGAAAGGGATTCCTTAACTCAACAAGAGACTGAAGTAACTTGCTCCAAATTGGTCCTGTTTTTGTTGAGTGAAGCAGTTCTACTTATGTCTGAATATACAGTCACATTAACAACAGTGTAAATTATGCTTCTGTGAGAAAGACAGACCTCTTGCCTTTTCAGTATGTTCACATCAATTATCAGTCATTTACCATCATGTGCTGAATATCTTTACCTAGATGGTATGTGGCTACCTCATGTAAGAGCGATGAGGTCACTGTTTATGCAATGGCATGGTGTCTTCTGCATAGTTAAGTTTCTTTAATATTAAAATTATGACATTTAAAGAACTTCCCTGGAGTTTGCCATTTGATTTGAAATTTCTGGAGACGTGCTGGCAGGGAATTATTCTAGAGTCATTCCTTAATCTTTCTAGAAAGTTAGTCCAGAGATTAGTAATACTCTCTCCTTTTCCCCTTTCCTTTCCTAAAATTAATCAGCTTACCCTGTTTCCAAATGACAGTTGTGTTTGAGATTTCTGTTCTGTGACTCATGGGTGAAATCACCTCTGAAGTTCTCCCTGCAGTCCCTGATGCTTGAGAAGGACCACAGTGGAGCAGTGGGGTTGTCTTGGTGCTCTCTGAACTTACTGGGTGAGCATGGCTTTTTTTAGAGAAGAGGTATCTGTGTCCTGGCACATCACCTTCCTCACACTCTCCTGCATAATCCCAGCGGAGAAGCCCCTGTTGGAGCGCTCTGGGGAAAGGAGGTGTCCCATCCACTGCTGCCACTGGCTCAGGTTAAACACCCTTTGTTGGGTCAGTGTGGGAACTCTGGAATCTTTTCAAATGTTGCCTTGATACCATGAGCAGCTCGGGGCAGTGCCGGCCATCCCTGCAGGCATGCTGCCATCTGTGGCTGTGTTAGTGGGGCAGTTTAACACGAGAGCTACTGGGGAAGGACCAGGTATTTGGACAGCAAATGTGGGTTCAAGCAGGTAGCAGAGTCCTTGTTCATGTTAAAGAGAGGGGAGGCGGGGCAGTGCTGATAGCTTGTTTTATGGGGGATTTAACAAAGGCACTGTGCTTGCAGAAGGCTATTCAGGCTGCCATTTCCCTAGCATTTTAAATACCACCCCACTCCTCTCATTACAGCTGGGGATTTTGGCTCTCCCAGGGGGGAGGAGATGTTCTAAATGGGCTGCCAGGGAGGTGGATTTAATGCACTAGGAAGAGCTGGCTTCACCAAGTTAAAAAGCAAAACAAAACCCAATCCTCCATTCCTATTTTTAGTGTTTATGACCAAGTATTTTTGCTTGGTTGCTCAATTTGAAAGGGTTTAGTGAGCCTGCCAGTTGATTGAAAGCTCTGTGGTGTGTGAGCTGGCCTGGCTGGGGAGCCTGCAGTGCATAGCGACGAGGTCGGAGCTGTGCCGGAGGTTTTTTTCCACTGCAGTTTGTTGAAGGGTAACGAAAATGTCCCCGGGGCAAAAGGGATGTTGGCTTTCCAGGTTGTGGTGATTCATCTTGCCTGGATAAGCAGTCTTTCTCCCATTCCTGCATTTTCATCTCCATCTACCTCACCTCCACTTCACTGTGGAACCAAATGCAAAGCCAGCCCCTCTCCACGCAGGGGTTTTGCTGGGGGTCTCCGGCAGCGCCCCCGGTGAGCTGCACCGCCTGGGCAGCATTAGCATTCAGTGCCTGTCCTCCTGCCCAGTTCATGTTCTATAAATGGGTTTATTCTCGTTATTAGGAGCGATGTCCCCGGCATATGGAGTCCGTGCGGTGCCTGCAGGCAGGTTCCCTTCCTGTCGGTGTTGGTAAGCAGCCCAAGCGCCTCCTGGCAATTAGCAGATCGTTACCCATAATGCAGCACGCAGGATGCAGCCTGCTGGTTTTTCTGGAGGTCACTCTGACCTAATTCACCCCCAGGAATTGTACAGCGCTGGCATGACTTACCAGAGCATTAACAAGCTGATGCTTCAGTACAAGGTTATTTGAGTGCTCCCACATTATTTTTCTGAGGCAAGAACTAGCCATTTTGTCTAGCGGCCACCAGTGGTTAATAGGGGCTAGTGTGGAAGAAGAGGGAGCGGAGTGCTGTCTGGTTTTGAGATGAGACGTCGGGGCGTGTGGCATCGCCTTTGGCTTTAAAGCTGGGCACTGTTTCTGGTGCCCCAGGCTGCAAAGGCACGGGGCTCAGTTTGCCACCTCAGTTCTGTGTTACCACAGCGTGTTTGCAACGAAAGGAGCAGCCTGTGTCAGGTGTGCCTGAGCCCCCGCGGCTCGGCTTCAGAGGGGAAGACAGAGGGGATGGGCCTGTGCTCCAGATCTGCCCCCGTCCAAACCTCTGGCAGATATGAAATGGAGGTGCAGATTTCAGCCTGTCCCAGGCAGTTTTGGAAGGGCAGGTGTGCCTGGCTGGAGTGGGACACCCACACAGCAGCAGAAACCCTGGCAGGGCTTATCTTCCCTCTGGCAAACCTGAGCACAGGGCAGAGGGCCTGGTTGCAGCATCACCAGCCCAAATCAGGGTGTTCTCCCAGGGCAATGATTTGTGTGCACCAAAGTTAATTGTTGGCAGTTTTTACAGACTTTTAAAATCTCTAATTTATTTTCATTTCTCCCTGCTAACATATGTATGGCTGGATTGTGCATGCTGAGGAAGTGGCATACTCAGGGAGAGGCACACACAGACCTATTGCAGTAAAACTGTTTTAAAACATTTCTCAAGGAGTTTTCCTGTAAGATATGGGGCATCTGCTACCACGGGGATGGTGTGTGGGGAGTGATTTGACTGACAAACCATTAGGAAGCCCAGAATAACTCACTCCTGGCTTGTCCCTTTGCATGCTCCAGAGGTCACCCCTGAATCCCACCCAGCTCCTCCTGCCACCCTGTGCCAGACAGTTACACTGCCTTGTCCACAGCTGATCTCCTTGGGTGCATGTGGATCTGTGTATACACTTTTGTGCATATTTCCTTTTGTTTATGCACATGAGTGGCCTGAGCCAAGCTTTGCTCTTCATATACCCTCTGTAACCCAGGCTCCTTATCCCAGCTGATGCTCTTGATACTTAAAATTATTTCAGAGAAAATTATGCAGCATTGTAGAGTCAAAGCTGTTCATGAGTAGAGCTGATGAGTAGACTTTCCTCAGGCAATGAAATTTTCTGGAGAGTGCCTGGAGATGAGGGGTCTTTTGGCAGGAGCTTACTCCTTTGCTCCCCATGCCCTTTGGCCTTCATGGCTAAAGAAACAGCAGGGCAGTGCAGGAGAGTGAGCTGCAAGTGCTACCTGCCTCACTCCACCGTTTTATAACTTCCCCAAGATCCTTGGCCTTGCTTTCCAATGCAGGGCTGTCCTGCTTTCTCCAATTACACCTGCCAAACTGCAGCTGGGGCTGAACCACTAGCATTTGCACAGGGGTTTCATTTGTCCCTTGGGCAAACAATTAAAGTGGGCTCTCTTGTATCAGTGCCAAATATTTGAGCAATTGCTTGTAATTTATGTATGTTCTTCCACTGGAACTGGCAGTACTGAGAAGCAAACCACCACCTCTGGAGTGCAGCTGGCCACCAGTCCTGCTGCTAATGCAGCAGAGTGCCCCTTCTCTTTTTGTGGACTCAGTTTTAGCTCTGTCCATGCTGGCCAGAACAACTGGAGAGCCAGAAAATGAAATAATAGGAACTATAAGCTCTTCTACAGCTGAGTGGTTTCAGAGATCCATCAATTATTAAAGGCATTAATTCTTCCACAATTACTGGCACGTTGTGACATATTAGAATAGAGGAGAGTTGGTCTCTGACCAAATCAGACCGACCAGACTATTCAGTGAAACCACTGAGTCCTTTTGGACTCACTTCTTTAGCAGAGTTGGCAGTGCTGGAACACAGTGGGAGAAACAGCTAGTTTTTCTCACTTCAGCCAGGACACAGAAATTCACAGTGGTGATATTTCCTGTCCTGTCTGATAATAATAAACCCCAATGTGGTGCCAATGAGACTTTCTTTTGTTTGCCTGTATGTTTTTCTTAAGAAGCTGGACTCAGTAGGGCCCTGTACTGAAGGGGGTGAGACAAGAGCTCTTTACCTGCAGCCTCCATCTACCCCTGTGCTGGCTGCCAGGAAAGCTGTTATATTTTTCTATAATGAAATACTCCTGCTTCTCCATATCACACAGAGATAGTGTGGCAGGTGTTGCCTTGGATCCTCACCCCAAGAACACTTTTGAAGGCTTCTGCTCATGAGTACCTCCATTTCAGCAGGCAGGCATATGTCTCCATACTGTAACACCTTCACATTGCAAGATGGGAAGGGCCAGGAAAATGCTGAGAGCTCCCCAGCCTCACCCCTTAGGAATTTTTGGTATTTTTCTGAGAGTTGCAGCTTCTTGAGCACTGGGATTCTGGCAGAGCCAAGCCCTTCAGTGTACTTGGATAGTCCAAGTTTTGATGGGCCTTTTCTAATCTGACTGTTGTTGACACTGTATATCTGTAAGCAAGCTTTCTTAGACAGACAAATGAAGGGTACCTTTTTAAATCATAACCATAAAATTATATCACTTATTAGAATTACAAGTTTCCCTTCTTTTGTACAGGTAATGGTAATAATGGTCTAATGATGGCATTTGCCACAACAAACCTTATTCAATCTTAGCAGGAGGAAATTATATATTTTCTTTGCATTTAAACTTCCAATATTTGGATGGGGCTCCTGTGACATAGGCCATTATATCTGTAATATGTATTTATAGTTGTTTAAAGACCTGAAAGTTTATGGAATAAATCTGATGCAATATAGCCAGGAGGCCTGTGAGTTTTCATCGTGCTATTGATTAAAAAGCCCACCACTTCACTGTGAAGATAATGGAAAGAATTGGAAACTGGGTAAAAATTCCTTTTATTCTGTATAAATAATTTCACATTTGTTTAAAAGAGTATTTGCTTATTTTTTTTCTCTCAAGATAATCTCTGCCTTTGTTTGAAAAAGGTTATTGATTGGATTGTTAACTTAAATAGTCTGTGGCGGGTGTGACAGAGCACATGGCTGCAATTAATCTTGCAATGCAGAATCCATTATTGAAAAAGCACTAATGAGCCGTTCTAGGGCCTTCACTGGTCACAGAGCGACTGGAAGCAGCAGATTGCTCCTGCCCTTTAATGTCAGTTTTGGTCTTTAGTGTTATACAGCCACTGTAAGCAGAAGAGATTTTTAGATATTTTTAGGGTATTTATGTTAAAATTATTCTTCCCATCAGCCTGCAATTGTACCAGGTACAGGATACAAGAAATGGTCTCTGAACGTGCTCACCTCCCCGCTCCTCTGACCAGATGTCTGGTGGACATAATGTACAATTAAAGCCAGTGGCATGTGAAACACTGATGTCACTATAAAATATGGTCTCAGTCTCAAAGTTCAGATCCAGAGGAGAGTTTTGACAAAGATGAGGGAGCTTTCAAACCTGATCTACACGTTAAAATATTGTTTTAAGACAAAGGGATGAGGTGTTGAAAACCTCACTGCAAGTTTTATTGTCTCTGTTGTTTATAGCTATTGCAGCACAGCAAAAGTTTAGGTAGAGAATAGTTATGGTAGATTAGAAACCGTCAATGTTAACATATTGCCTTCTCCTTCAACAGAACTGCTCCCAGGGTGTATTTTAGAGGTCTGTCTATTGACTTCGGTGACACCATAAATATCTGTTACTTCCTCCCCCTATTAGATCTACAGAGCTGATACAGACTTGTGAGAGTGATCCAGGGTTCCCAGGGTGGAGCACCACCTGAATTATTAACTGAGTTTCAGCTGCAGACTCTGCTGCACACCTTAGCCACAGCAAACACTGTTCATCACACAGTTAGGTGAAATAAGGCTGTTTCTCCATCTTAAACACGTAGCTAGAAGACTTTCAGCTCTCTGGCTTGTGTGCTACCACAGTGTCTGTAACTTGAATCACATTTTGGACTGCTTTGTGTTTAAAAGAAAACTGTGGCCTGAACTAGCCTTTTTATTTTTAAGGAAAAAAGAAAGTGAATTTGAATCTACCTATAGTAGCTTGCTACATGCAGCTACAGGACTTTGTTTTCAGGTATTCTGACACAGAAGGAATGCTAAGAAGTTCTGTGATATGGAGCAGGGATGGTGTTCACTAACAGTGCCTCAGGAAGTCTTGGATGTGTGAATTTTCTCATAGCATGTAAAACACTAGGTTTTGAACAAAAGTAGCAGGAAAAGAAAGAGAAAGACATCATGAAGAATGAGAAAGCAGAGAGGAAAGGAAAAAGAATTTTGATATTTTGAGTACCTAGTGGCATGCTTGCCAAATACAACAGTGCCTCACCATGCTGATAGCATTAGTAAAAATAGTCTTTCCAATGACATTAAGTTGGGGTAATGGTACCACAAGGACTATTTCTTAATGTGAAAGAGCATCTGACTTAGAGGCTGAAGAAAGACATTCTTTTTGCCTTACACATGGTATAAGCCCTGGGCTGGCAGTGAGCAACCTGCAGCTATGCAGACTCATATGGACACAGTACTTGGAGAGAGAGCCCAACCGAGTGAATTAATTGGTGTGTTCTTGCAAAATACTTCTGCTTTGCTACTAGAAAGAAACCACTGTGGCCCTTGCTCTATTCCTAATTTTTTAAGGAATCCTCAGCCCACAAGAGACCATTTCTTTTAGGCTTGTGGTAGGTGTGGTTCTTAAGAAGTGCTCTGAAATATAGGTAGGATGTATCACTTCAAGGATGAAGCACCACTGATGTGAGATGCCACACAGGAGACCTGCAGAGGTGTTTTGGAGGCAAATGAGGAACAAAACAGTCAAGACTGATAACTGGAAGAGAGCAGGAATGGCTATGAAGGGACAGAGATAAAGCAGTGAACAGGACTGACCCTCATGTTGTGTTAGAAAGGGAGGGTCCTCAGCTGGAGTCTCTGCAATGAGCAATGTGTGTGCACAGGCAAGTGAGCATGTGAAGATGTGCATGCATTTAGCTGGGATTTATTTCTGTAAGTTTGATTCCATTCTTTGTTTCTTTTCAAATGTGACTGAAGCTATTTAACTCTCTGATTAATTCACCTCCCTATATGAGTTGTTTTCTGTGATATATTCCAGCACTGTACAACATTTCTGGAAGCAACTCTCTGCTGTTGGGATGAATTCCTCCCTGATGTGTAGTGTGGCACATCTGTTCTATTTACTGGTGTTGGAATAAGGTTTGCGTTCAATGTAAATCAGATCTGGAGGAACATTTCAGTGTCATGTCAGGTTCTGCTAGTTTGGTAGTATCAGAAAGTATATGTGGTCCTCTCAGCAAGAAAAGGTATCTTGTCACATCTCCTTTTGCTTAGTTGCAGTTTCAAGGTTCCTACAGCTTTAGTTGGTCCACTGTAAGTCTCAGTAAAAACTGTCACTTGTTTTGTGCTGACATTTCAAGGGCTTCAGAACCCCGTGATCTTCTTAGCCCATCTGAGCTCATCAGTATTGTCAAGATGTTTCTTTAATCAAAGGCTTAAGAGTGATATGAGCAATTTAATTGATCCCTCCTTCTCTAAATATCTCCTTTATATTCTATTCAATTTCTTTAATAATTATGCATATACATTTCTTTGCTGGACAGGCTTAGTTGTATCACAACCGTGCAAATATAACTAGAGGACAAAAATTCTTATTACAGCATTTGATGGTATCATGGACACATAAAAGCAATATATCCCCTACAGCATTACTTCCTTATCCAGCATTTCTCAGCAACTGTTAGCTTCACTAGCTGGAAAATACAGAAACTTTTTGTAGGGTGGTGATGGGTGCTGTGATGACACAGCAAAATATTGCTGATAGGTCTGGTAATGAAGATGACACATCTGTGCCCACATCTACAATAGATATGCCTTTTTTTTCTTGTTGGAGAAGCAACTTTTCTTTCTCCACTCTTAAAAGGCACTTAGGCTGGTGGAAGTGGAAAAGATGTTTTCCAATCCATTGGTTGTAGTCCAAGAACAGGAGACTGGGTAGAGGTGAAAAACCCCACGCAAGTTATGGTGCCAGTTTCTAGAAGAAGCAGGCAGCAGTGCTGGATGTGCATACCTGTTCCTAGTCTTTCTACAGATGAGCAATTGACTCTGCCTGCCCTGACCATGCACAAAATGTGTTAATGTTTAAGTGTGTCAGAGAAGGATTCTAAATATGGGGCTTTCCAAGAAGGCAGGCAGGAGCTTATTGCAGGAGACTTAAGCAATGTCTCAGCCAGGTAAGGGTGGTTTGGGAGTACAGTTCTTCATTTCAGCGGTGTATTTGTCTTGTTTTGTTTTGCAGAAGGAACACTGATCCTACCTTTGGTTTGTTTGTTTGTTTGTATTTTCCCCTCCAGAAAGCCCATTGCTGACCCTGCTACTGTGATACCGCTGTTTTGCAAAGCTGAAGTCGACACGCATGTAGGGGCGGGGGTTGTAACTCTGGCAATTTGTCCTTCCCAATTAGATGTGACTGTTCTGCTAGCTTTCCCTTCTTTATTCCTTTCATTTAGTTCATTGTGGGAATTGGCTTGGGATTTTTTTTTCCTTTCGGTTTCCTGTTTTGATCCTGGAAGGTTAGCTGTGCAATTTGGTTTCTTCTGTGCCAACCAACTTTAGTGGCAGAGCTCTTAAAAAAAAAATTAAAAGCTATATCCTTCCATCCCGTCTTGCGTCTTCTCTGTACGCTACTGCTTCCATGTAAGCAAAGTTTACAGAATTGTTCCACCCATTTGGACACCAGGAAAGGAAGCTGTGAAATGGAGAATAACCTCATTTCCACCAGGTCCTTCGTTCCGCTCGAAACAACGCTAATTGAAACTGTAGTCCAATTTCTATTAAGACGGATGGTCTCTCTCTGAAATTGGGTTTGTTTCTGATTTCATCCTTTTTCTTGTTTTCTTTAAAAAAAAATAAATCCCCACAAAAACCAACTCAAAGCCAAACCATTTTTAAGAGCTCTGAATAAAACTGCTTTGCCAATGGGGTGGAGATGACTGATTTTCTCTTGTGCCCGGCAGCGAAAGGGTTAATGCCTGCTTTCCTCTTTGGTATCTGTTAGTTGCAGCCCATGTTGTGATCAGTCCATGTCCATGTGTGTTTTGTTCCCAAATTTAATACCGGTTAATTAACAAGCAATAAGTGAGCCTTAACAATGACCGTTGTTTCCGATCTTCCTCAGGACACCCGACCTGCCTGCAGTTCACCACAAACATGACTGAGGCTGTTAAAACCTATCAGTGGCAATGCATTGAGTGCAAATCCTGCAGCCTTTGTGGGACCTCAGAGAACGACGTGAGTCCATTTACCTTTTCATGCAAATAAGCATCACTGCAAGCTGCTGCCGTGCCCACCCTTGAGAAGCATGTGGCACTGCTGTGGGTCGTTGTTTCACTGCTGCTTCCACGCATCTCCAAGGAAGAGCCACCCCTGAGTGCTGGGATTCTCCCCAGTGTCCCCATTCAGCCACTGGTCTCTGCTGAAATTACTAAGGGTATCATATAGGGCCACTTAAGATGCTGATACTTGTGGTTTGTGTACTTATTCAATAGAAATTAGCTGGGGGCCATGAATTCCTGTTGCAGGGAGCTTTAAGCGTGGTAGTCAGAAGTAGATGTGAATACATGATAACCCAAGAGAGGCCAGTATGCTCCTTCTGTCCCTGATTTTCTTTACTTCCTTGGTATGATTTTTTTTAAACTTAATTACAAGACTTGGGAAACATGAAACCATTTGAAGTGGGATGGCTAAGCCTCACCTAATCACCAACTCCAGTGATTTCCAGAGCCTGCAGCTGAGCAATGTCTGCCCTCGGGGGTTTGCAGTTAAAATCTGATGCTAAGGGTCCTTGGCGGCCCGTGAGAACCTTGGAAAATTGACAGTGGCTGGAGAACTTTGGAGGTGATTAACTAACACTATATTCCCTACAGGAGAATAAATTTGAAGCCTGAGATTTGGTTTTTGCTTTAGCATAAAAAAATCTGAACCCGGGGAGCTTAGGAATCACAGAATACTTCAGAGCAGCTTTTTTCACCCCAAATATATGAAAGAGCTGCAGACCACATGGTGGGGTCATGTAATTACCATCTGTTTCACAAAAATTTACTCAGCTGAGTTTTGGAAAACTGTCTAAGCCAAAGGTTTCCTCTGAAGAAATGAGATCAGCACATGGTGACACCAGAGCCCAGCAAAGCCTGTCCTCTTCTCTCAGTACAGCACATCTCTGGCATAACAGCTTTTACTCCTGCATCATGAGGCCATCTAGGACTGGAACTCCTCCACTTCTCATAGTGATTTTCTGCTTAGGAACTGAGCTGTCTTGTGCTGAGAGAGCCTTTCTGCACCCTCTCAGGAATATGGTGGCTAATCATGGATGAACAAATGTGATGCTTTAGCCTCTACATTCCCAGCAGTCTCTTAGTCTCTGTTGTTGCAGCTCTGCATTCCCAGCTGAACATTGCTGGCTACCCTACTTAAGTTTTCATCTTGGCAAGTGACTAATTTACATAATTTTCTCTCTTCTCCTCTCCTTCTCTCCCCGTTTCCCTACTGTCTCTCCAACAAACCTGCCTCAGGACCAGCTGCTCTTCTGTGATGACTGTGACCGTGGCTATCACATGTATTGCTTGAATCCACCAGTCTTTGAGCCCCCAGAAGGTAACATATAACTGAAGTCTGCTTTGAAAATCACAATAAAGTCTTTGTGGAGAAGCAAAAAATTTCAGAAAGGTGTTTTGAACCATGCAGGATTAAGGAAACAGTAGCAAAGCAAAGGGAGGTAGCACTGGAAAGAAACAAAATTAATAGATGTGAAGCACTAGTGTGATCTGTGGTATCCTATTCAATCTTGCCTGGTCTCCTCCTCTTCCAGAACACAGCTCTTTTGTGGGTCATGGGTACCTTTGGATGTCCCACATGTCACTGGTGCCTCAATTTAGTCAGCTGAATTGAGCACCTGTGAAATGTGACTTTGGACTTCTTAAGAAGTCAAAGTCCTGGAGAGAGAGCCTCAGACAGGGAGGTCCTCTCTGGAACATCTGAGAGCCTGTTGTCAGGAGACTGGATTAAAGGGAATTACCTTCCTTGCTCTATGATATGTTTCTCTTTAGGCAGGGTGAAGGTTTTGTGGTCTGGTATTACATTTGGTATGTAGTTATGACCTCTGCAGGGGGTTCAATTGGACTATACTATGACTGGTTGGAGTTTGTCACTTGGCTGTGGAGCAGAGGAACCAGTCTCTTACCACTAGAGGCTCTCTAACTAAAATCCTCAGAGAGCAGTAGAATTGGAGAAGGAGGCTTGTGAGTGCAAGTGACTGCGGTTTACATGAGGGGCAGGACAAGAATAATTACAAATTAATCGTGCATTCAGGAGCTAATGTTTGTAACTTTGGTAAAAAAGAAGCTAAATCAGGAGGGAAAAATTTTGAAATGCAGCTAATAATTATCTAAAGGTTTCTGTTCCACTGGGAAGTGGTTTATTGGAAGTGTGAAAATATAAAAACACCTCATAGCAATGCACATCCCAGCAGCATTGCAGCTCATGTAGAAAGCCTATGGACACAAAGGCAAGGGCAGCAGAGTCTGCTTCACAAAAGTACAGGCAATTCCACTATTAGGAATATCTCATATACTATTCAAGCCAATCTTGACATAAACTCTGAGCGCCTGGATTTTATGTCATTCCTATAAGAAGGATTTCTTCATTTGCAGGAAGCTGGAGTTGTCATTTGTGCCAGGAGTTGCTCAGAGAGAGAGCATCAGCTTTTGGCTACCAGGCCTGAGGAGCTCCAGAAGTCAAGAAACACCTTGCTCCTGGTGTTGCCATACCAGCACACAATTCCCATGCAGAACACAAAGACACGACCCACATCCAAATGAACGGACACTCAAATACAGGAAGAGGTATCTGTGGTATTCACTGTCCCTAAAGCCAGACCTCCTGGGCTCTGCTAGGACTGAGAACTTTCCCAATGATCCGGATGAAATCTCTTCACTGCTGTGCATGGTTGCTGCTTGCCATTAACAGGCTTACACGCATTATGGAAGGGGGAGGGTTGTTATACCAACATGGAGAAGTCAATTTTGTGTGGCCTTGTGCTTTCTGTTTAGTCTTTTTTTTAAACTGAAAAAGTAGTAAGATATTTCCCAAGGAATTATTGGTGAATACTTCAGCTGGGAGCAGCACCAGGTATTTCTCTTCACAGGCTTGACTGGAAATCTCTTTACTGCAACCACTGTACATGCATGGGTGCTTAAGAGGGCTGCTCTGAGCATTGTGTTTAGTTCAATACTTCCCAGTTAATGAACAGCACATTGTCACTAAGAGAAGCACTGATCAAAACTTTTTGGGGTGACACTTTCTCCATTGAATCAAATGCCCTAATTTGGCAGATCATTAGGAATCTGTTTTAAGTGTAAGGAAGAGCAGTACTGGTATGTACACACTCAGATGCTTAGAAATGCCTTTGGTATTCAGGATATTCAGGCATACTGTCCCACTGCAATGCCAGCAATACCTTCCAGACACATAATTTCTTTTTGCTCAGAAAATTCTGAGTGAAAAATATTATGTATACACAACTGACTTTCTGTTTAGCTCAGAAAATTGAACAAAAGAAAAATCGTCATCTTAAGTTGATCACAGAAAGTAAAAATTGTCAGCTTTTTGAGCAATCTAACATAAGTTGCAAAAAGGAACAATTTTGACTTAGGGTCAAATGAAGCACTTTGATTAATTTTTTGAAATTTCTAAACTAAAATGTTCTGCAACTGAAAGATGCATTTTCTGGGCATTGCCTAATCTGGGCTTTCAGCATTTCCAAAGTGTTACTGGTTTTTGTCAAAGTAATTATCAAGATCTAACTAAATTTCCCAATAATTTTCCCCCAAATTCTCTACAACCACATCTTTGGCCAGGGACATAATTTATCTAAAAACCTTCCCCAGCTCTAAAGAAAAGAATCATTTGCTGAACCTAACATGAAAAGAAGAATTTTCATAATGATTAAAAAAATTTAAATAGGACTAGTTCTATTTTATTCAAACAAAGCTTTACGTGTGAAATGAAGAAATTTTAAGTGAGAGCATCCATTGAAAAAAAATTATTGCAGTTGAATCTTTGACTAATTTAAGACATTACTAGGAGAATAAGTACATCAAATATTTTCTGCAGAATACATCTTTAAGGTTAAAAACCTACCACTCCCTGAACTGCCAAGTATCCCAGAATAACCATTTTTTTGGGTATGATGTATATCACTTACTATGCATAGATTTAAGTGGGTTTATAATATAAATTTATGAGAGCAGCATGTGACTCGTTGCTGGTACAAGTAGGTAAGGATACTGAAGATTATATTTGGCATGTTTATATTGTTGAAACTCTTCTGCAAAAAGAAATGTCCCCAAACACTTGAAAGACATTGTGAAACAATATTGGTGAGCTATTTTTTCTTCCTTCTCCTGCTAATTACACTTAGTTAGGATGAGCTATACTGACCTTGTGCACTTTTTCTCATTATTTAGATAGTTTCTTCCTCTTTTGTTCAGCTTACACACCAAAAGTAGCTGTGTAAGCTACTGGATTCTCCCACCTACTGTTGCAGCCTCTTATCAGGCTGCAGCAAGAGTATTTTAACTTGTTAGAAAAAAAAAATGTAGAAAGTATTTATCTTAACTGTACTGGACCAAATCTCTCCTGGAGCAGCTGCACTGGCTACCTGTAAAATTCATTCAATATCTTGTGCTTTCCATGTGACAGCCCTTCAATGAGCTGAGAACACAAAGAAATTTGAGCATCAAGTCTGGAGAGAGCAAAGTGGAAGCCTGTGCACTTGCATCAGGTGTCTGATACCTGTTGGGACAAGATCCTTGAGCAAATATAAAATAAAGCATCTTCCTCCCAGTCTGGAACTGCCCTGGCCCTGAGGAGCACTTGGAGGACACAGCTGATCTGCATGAGCATTTACACCCATCTGTTGGTGTGGTTGAACCCTGCTCAATTTTGGGACCATCACATGGTTCAGTCTGATACAAAATCCTGTTGCTGGTGTGGCCAGGAGTGCAAGTGTGTATTCACCAGAGACACCACTGGGCTCTCTCACAGGAAATGGGTGTTTTGGGAAGAGTGACTGGAAATGAGAAGTGTGTGTGCTGGAGGAAACTTCTGTGGTGGTGCTGCTGGTGGGCTCAGCAGATGTGGGTTAGTGTTTGGGCTGGTCCTCAGCTACCAGTCCTGCTGGACCTAGAGACTTCCATCATAAAAATGACCATTGCCTTCCAGTGTCCTGCTGTTTACACTGACCTTGGAGGAGTAGGACAACGTCTGTGTTCCTTAACAGAGGACATGCATGTTGTTTTGGCCTGTGTGTTAAGCAGACACTGGTGGCTCATCATGTAAGTCTCAGGTAGCCTGGTTGGTGGATCCAGCTGGTGCTGGTTCAGTGGTCTCCATCCCTATGACAGGGGATTGCTAAAGGAGCTGTGCTCTCTGTGCACACCTGCTTTCCTATTTCGTGTTTTTGATCCAGAGCTGTTTTTTCCTCTCACAACCATTCTGCAGCCAACAATATCTTTCATGTTCAGAAATACTCCTCAGTGGCCTTGCTGAAGTTTCATCACTAATGAGGTATGACAGAAGGACAGATTGCTAGATCTTCAATGCCAAAGTGTTGTTTGCCATCTGAGATCAGTGTGACAGGGTGCTCACCCACAGTGGACCAGCTGTGTTTCATCTCTCCAGCTTTATGCTGTGTGCTGTTAGCCAGGCAGCTCCAGGTAACTTTGGCAGCAGATTAGATACAAACTCTCCCACGTGGAGAACTTCCTCCAGCTACAGCCTCCCTTCTTCACTAGCTGAGTCCAAGTTAAGGGGCTGGAACGGACCTCTCAGTGACATTTTTAGCATGCATTCAGAGCCATGTGTGTTGGTGCACTTTAGAAATACTGACTGACCTCCCAGGTGAAAAATGCACCAGCTTTGCTGAGAAGTGGAGAGGTTGTGGCGCTACCATGGGGGTGAGGAAGAGGAGTTCAGAAAGTCTGATAACTGATTCTCTGTCACCTGCTGCCCCACTGGGGATAGTCACTGCATGACTGCTGGGATGTGTGACTTGGGCAACACCATCTGCTGTCAGGCAAATCTTGCCAGTGAGCTGGTCTGGCCACTAAACAGTGTGAGGGCTCCGGCTCAGTGTGCTACTCTCTCTCTTGCTATGGCAGAACATACAATTTTATTGGCAGTCCCTGAGGTGAACAAACTCTGCTGTTTTTCAAAATTCTTCTGTGTAGGCAAGGCAATTAATATTTTAGCACAAATCAGGGCAAACTACCAGGAAATGGTAGATCCTGCATGCCTCAAAGACTTCAAATCAAGAACGGACAGATTCCTAGATGTATTTTAATTAAACACAATCTTATTTAATCACAGGAATGTCTGACTGAAAAAGGTTTGTGTTATAAAGGAAGTCAGGCTGGATGATGTAATTGTTCTTCCTGGCCTTATTATAAAAACAGATGTTTACTGTGGGAGAGGATGTATTTAAATACAAGCGTGTCTGCATAATGGCCTTAAAGTATGTTAGTTAAACATATGCATGTGATCCTTCTACTTTTAACTCCTTTTGGATAACCTAAAAAAGGTCAGTTAGAGAAAATCATCTTTACTGATGCAGTAAATTGCACATTACCTCCTTCATGCCCACAATGGCACCTACTTTGGTGTTGGCTACTTCGGGCTGTTCCAGAGATTGAACAATTCAGACTGCATTGTGTGAAACCATGGCTTGCCTCTGGCTCTCCCTCCATCACATTGTCTGCTGCTCTGCCCAGTTTTCTGTCCATGTGGGAAGGCTGGCTGGGGAGGGCAGCACCTGCAGGGGTGGACTCAGAAACCAGAGGGGTGGAGAAATGACCACTGGACGGGGCATCCAAGTGGTACCACTGAGGAAGTGAACTCGTGTTGCCAGCACAGAGCCTCTCCCATAGCTTGGAAAAGGCAATACCTTTGATGGGTCGTAATCTGTCCCCAAACTGTGCTTCCAGCACACATAGCTGTGTTGTTGCATCAAGTTTACAGTGCACAGAGTTTACATTCTGTAAATGTACCTCAGACCAGTTCTTGAGCTAGGAAAGCCACCATTAAGAGTGTTCTTTTGAAGCAAATGTTACTCTAAGAAACTCTGAAATTAATGATTTTTCATCTCTCTTTAAAAGGAGCTTAGTCAATTCTGCCCCAAAGGAAGATTCTCCTGCACCATGCAGTGTTATAGGGCTGTACCATTTTCTTTACACCTACAGCATGTGTTTTGACAGGGGTCATTTGGGAGGTGAGGAGTGGATGGGGGTAGAAAGGAATATTAATTAAGCTTGTCACTGCTAGAGGGATAGTGTGCATTGTGGGCAAGAAAATTCCAGGTAGAGCTGGGCATGATTTTTCTGTGTGGAATGAATTTATTTTTAAAAAATGTGCTTTTGAGAGAACCATAATTATTCATATATCAAAGTCCAATCTGGCAAATTATTTCATAAAAAAACTAAGGGGGAACAATCAAAAGAGTTGAAAAGTATTGTTTCAATCTTTTTAGAAAAAATCACTTCAATATTTGAATTTTAAAGTTAATATAGTTTATATTGGTAAAAATCTGGCACCAGTCTGTGAGGGAAGAAAATGTAGATCTTATGGAAGACATGATCTTTTCAATGTTGTTATGGGAGGCTGTGGGATGATCACAAAGAGGTCACCTGATATTTTAACTGTTGACCAGTTCTATAATTTTGGGAAAATAAGTCCTGTGGAGAGGAGCAGGCAGACAGGTCAGGAAAGCCCTTCTCTAACCAGTTCTGGGTTCATTATGATCTTATCATCTCCCACTTTTGCATGACAGGAGGAGGGCAGTGTGCAGCTGAGCAGGGTGACCACGGCTGCCAGGCAGGAGCAGGGGGTGCTGCCCCAGCCCCTGAAATAAGGGGAGTCTGCAGAAGGAGCCCCCAGCCAAACTGGCAGGGATGCTCACGGACTGAGGGCCAAACCTGGAGCTCAGGTCCCAGCTGCTGACCCGGATGGGGACAGCGTGTCCCACAGTGCTGTGGGCTGTGCCCAGCTGCCCATCACAGGGGCACTCAGAGCTGCTCTGAGCAAACCTGGCCTGGTTTATGTAAGATAAACTCAGGTTGGCTGGAGGGGCAGGGAGAGGAGGGGGGTGTCTGTGGTTTGAAGGGGACTGATTTACAAGTGCAGCTGCCCAACTCGCTCCCCATCATGTTCCCCATCATGTTCCCCTGGCTGTGCAGGCTCAGGCAATGTCCCCATCCTACCAGTGCCCGTGCCATCGTCCAGGGCCAAAGCATCATGTCCCTGCTCCTGGGAGCAGTTTTGCAGAGAGTGCTGGCACTGTCCCAGCTCTGTCTCTGGTGGTGCTGGCTGGGGCACAAGGTCTCGCTGCACTGCAGACAAGGTGAGAGTGACTGATGCTCCCAGGCAGTGTCCTCGGCCCCTGGGGTCAGTGGCTGTCTCCAAGGAGGCAGGCTGCAGGCTGTGCAAGCACAATTTTGCTGTCCTGATGGCCAAGCCTTAGCACAGGGTAGAGGAGAGGTGCATCACTCTCCTGTCTCTCCAGCTGCACCGCTGGGGTGTTTGGACATCCTTCCACCACTGTGCATTGAGGCACTCAACTGAGGGGAAAGGGGAAGGTAAAGAACAGCAAGTGCCTCCAGAGGACAGAAGGGGTTTTAGGCTTTACCCTTTTATTGTATGCCAGTGAGAATGCCAGGCATTTAGCAGCTGGGGAATCGAGCCAACAATTTATTAATATTTGTTGTGTATTTCTGCCACGTTGGGTGAAAATGTAAAGTGTTATTACATTAGTGCATTTAGAATATATGTTGTTACTGATGTTTTGAAATGAGGAAATGACTATTTTCAGATCAGTTTACTGCCCTTTGTGTGCATGAAGTTAAAAATAAACCACTTCATACCTGAAAATTGCTGATTTTTCAGGTATTGATATTTTCTTTCAGACTCCTGTCAATCTGGTTATCCATCTGATTCAGTTCATTGTAACAAACTATAGGTTTCACCTCCATGGTGACTCGGGAAATATTTCATCTCTTCCTACTTTCAGAAGCTAGGGAGAAAGAAGGGCAGGTTTTATTCTTTGTATTTGGAAATACTGATAAAGGATGACACATTCATTTCATGTTCATCTCTTTTCCATGTCTTGAATGATTGAATTGGTTGGCTGGTAGAGCATTCCTTTCTGTAGTGGTCTGAATGGTCTTTGCTGCCATGGCTCACCTCGGGATGAGGAAGCACAGTCCAGCATTTTGTCCCCTTGGATAGGACTCCTCCTGCTATTGCCATATAAGACTTTGGAACTGCTAATTCTCATCAGGGATCCTTGTGCCTACAAGATAAGGTCTTCCCTTCCATTTCTCAAGATCTTCTGCCTGGAAGGCCAAACCCCCCTGCTGCCCATGAACTCTGATGGACCCAGATCTGTTTCCAGCCCCAACATGTGCTTCTGCTGGACACAGGACCACATTTGGATGTTCACAATGTACTCCCACTCGCAGAATTTGCAAGCAGCAGTGAAAAAGGAAGTATCTGCTGAAAAACAAAGGACAAGACATGAATGTTCTACCTAACTTACTCTTCCTTTATAGCTCTCCTAGAGTGCAACATTAGAGATGTGCCCCTGGATACTTTTGGGAAGGCTGTGCATGAGGAATTTCCAAGTGTCATCTCCTTTGAGCTTCATTACAGAATATCTTTCCTTGTTCATTCTCCTTTTCTTTCAGTATTTCAGAGACAGTGTATACTAAAACTGATTTGAAAGGTTTAGAATGATTCAGAAATAGACAGGTCCAAATCAAACCATCAGCTTTTATCTCTCCCTTAGAAGTGTTCAACAAACCTTTGATCATTGCAGAGAATCAAGCTTGTGTGCTTATTTAATCTCAACTCAGCATTAAGGCCATACAGTAGTTCATAAAGACTTTTAAGTCATAAAGTATTCTTTAAAAAAAGTGAGAGATATTTCCTCTTTACCTTGATGGCTTTCCATTTCTTCTGCTGCAGCAGAGATCAACAGTCTTCCTATTTACTTAGACTTCCTTCCAGCACTGCAGCCTGGGTCAGAAGTGATGGGCATAGGCCTGAAATAATGTATTTCATCAAATTGCAGATGAAAAGAGAAGCTCAAGAGTATTTAAGTAAATTGTCATCTGTGCGACTCAGTCAGATCTTCTAAGAACCAGAAGCTTGTGTACATGCTGATTTATCGGATCACCTTTTCTTCAGCTGCCATTTCAGGCTGAATGTGCCATCGGTATACATTTTTTTTTCTCACTAGAAGTGGTTGAAAAGAAAAACACAACAATTAAAATTGGGGGTGAGGAAGATTGAGTTACAATCTTTGCTGTCGATCCATTATTTGATTTGGGACAACATTGTCCTCATTATTTTAAAGGAAAATAGAAGGAGAATAAATCTGTGACATCGTAGCACTTCTCCCAGATAAAAGCTGTTTTGTCATCATCTTGTAAGTTCACTTTTAAACTGCTGAAGTAATGATCTCTGAAAAGTGACACTGGCACAGCCCTACTGTGTGATCCTATGGTATTAATTTTTAATTAGGAGACTTTAAGTTATATATATACAAATATATATACACATATATATTTGTGTATCATGCTAATGTTATTTACTATAAACATTGCTCACTGATCAGGAATAGATCTAGAGTCCTATAGTAAGTATTACTGAAGAAGGAGGAAAGAGAAAATCCTGCTTGTTTTGGACAGGTGTGTCAGCATTCTAACAAAACAGGGCAAAACATTATCCCTTACAACTTATTCTGAATTGTGTTTGGAGCATGACTTATCAGCACATGAAAGAGAACCAATGCTCCAAAATGTGGGACTGATTCTCAGCTGCTCTTAGTCAGCTTTCATCCACTGACTTTGTGGTCAGCCTGGTATCCTTAAAGATGCCAAGTTTAAGTCTTGGACTTTAGTTTTTATGAAAAGGTGTGTGGCTGCTTAATAGTTGAGCACACTCAACACATGCAAGCATACAGTTATTTCTGTCTCTGTCTATAAGTCTGGTCTGTTTATGCCCTTTTCTGGCTCAACCTGGCTCCGGTGATGCCATGTCACAAGCTCCAAAGGAAAGTGAGAAATCTCAGCAAAAGATAATGATGGAACAGTCAGCAATGGGGCAAATGTCTCTCTGACTTCATGGATTTTGAGCTTGTTTCATCAGTTTTCAGTATCCTGCCTTCTGATTTTCTGTAAACAACTCCTCACAGCTAAATCAGGAAACAGTGGACAGGACAGCAGCACATTATCTTCCTCACCTGTATGAGACCTCACTTCAGTCAGCTCCATCCTCCCCTCTCTTACTCATTTCTAATCTGTTTTAGTATTTTTGATCTCTCTATCTCTTCACATGGAAATCTTTTCCAGCCCCTCTCATTTTCATCATCTCTCCCTGGAGCCAGTCCTCTTCAGCATCATTTGCTCTGAGACAGCCATGCAGGATATGCCACAGGTGTTTAAAGCTTTACTTCCAAGCTTTCCTTCTCTCCCAACGGTGTGTCCTGACAGTATGTCTGCTTTTTAGCCATCCTGTGAGAAGGCCCATGGTCATCCCTGGGATATTTTTCCTTTGTGATCACAGCTCATCCCAAAGGATCCTGTGTTACAGCCGAGCGAAGCCATGCTGCTGGCACACACACCCTCCTTCCCCAGTGCTCCAGCTGGGGATGTGGTCAGGCTGCCGGTGCATGAGATCACATCTAGCAGGGCTACTCCCTGGAAGCCAAAGTGTTGCTTAGTAACCCACTCATGGAAGTACCAGAAGCATTTTTCAATCTGTCACCTTGGCAGAGAACACTGGCTTCTTGATTTAGAGGCATTCTGCTGTGTGTGGCAGGGCCATGCTCCATTATCTTGCATCCAGCACTATCTGCGAGCAAGGAAACGAACCTCCCATTTAATGGAGGGGCTGGGAGAAGGTGGGGGTGTGAGGCACAGAAAATATTTTTCTAGTAACATGAAGCTTTTAGCTGGTTCTCCTGGCATCTAGTCCTCATCTTAACTCCCTTCCCATGGGAGATATTCTCTGCTTATGAAATGCACTCCAGGGTCCTATAGCAATTGGCCAAACAGGACCCTGCAGCACCTTCATCTATTATGAGACATTACTGCAATAAAACTTGGTGTGTCATACAGAAACTGGATGAGGTATTGCAATATTTATGCTGTAAGCCTCAGTGTCATGGACAATTGCTACAGAATAATGTATGTCTTTTCTTAATGCAGTGGAGTCACAGCAGCTTCAGCAGAGCACACTGAACACAGATCATCTGTGATTGCATGGTTTCCTCAGTTATTTTCAAATTATTCTGTTACAGTCACTTAAATGGAAAATATCCTCTCATTTAAAAATAGGCCGTAAAGGCTCTTAGGTTACTCCCCCTTTTAAGAATAATTCAGTCTGAGAGCAAAACATCCAAGATCTGGGTTCTGACTTGAGGGGCTTACTCTTTTTTCTGGCACTGGTTTATCATTAAAAATGGCTTCAAAAAGTAACTTGAGGGCTTTTATTTGAGGTACCTTATTGATTTTGCTATCACATCTCCTTATTTTGGAAATGAAAAGGTATTTTAAACAATGTCTATCTTTGAGCTCTGGGGACCAGCTGGACTCTTCCCATCCTACTTCTTGTTGTCAAAGACAGTAGAACCATAGAGTGTGTCCAGCCACAGCATCACCCATTTCTGTGGCTTGCCTCCTGTTGACAGATTGTGTCCTGGAAGCCCTCTGCAAAAAACAGAAGGGCTTTTATATGGGTCATTGAAGGTCCAGAAGAGTAGGGTAGTCTGAAGACGAGGTTGTTAGACAAATGTACCCAAGGGCTCTTTTGGTCTTTGGAGTGTCATTTACCTGGGATGATGCTCAGTGTTTCAGTGATGAAGTCAGCAAGTTTCAGTGCAAAGCCGGTGACATGCGCAATAGTCATGTGCTAAAACTCAGCTCAGCATAAAGATGAAAGAACATCCCACAGTATGAGAAGCTCCTGATTTAATTTCTGAGAACTTTTTGAGGAGCTGAGTACCTTCCTGTGCTCTTTCCCAGTCTAATAAATAAATTTGGCTAAGAGATAAAGAGTCCTTCAAATTTATTGTATGTAGTTGTATTTTTATTGCACATAGTTTAAGAACTACAGAAAGTAGTCAAAAAATGCTCCTGATGACTGGCCAGCATAAGAACATTTGATGATCTGCTGTGGATCCCAGAGCAGAAGTGTCTGCATCACAGAAATATTCAGAATGAACTGTTTTCTCCAGGGGGCAGGGAGCATTCTTGTCAGGGAAGCAAAGACTGTGAAGATTTTAACTCTTAGAACTGGCTGTGCCAGCTCAGAACTGATGGAAAGCTTGCCATTGTGATACTCTGCTCTGTGGAAAAAGGATTCAGAGAAGCACTAAGTGTACAATGCATTATATTCTTTAAAGAATCAGGGTATCTGTTTCCAGTCTTCTAATACATTAACCTTGATGTTTGTTTGTAATTAAATAGTCTAGCCTTACCAGTTAGGCATTGAAGCAAGAGACTTCTTGTTATAAAGACAGTGGGCTGGGGAAGAGCAGGTGTACTGGGTAACCTCTAGGCAATACTGAGAAAGCACATCCACTCCCTGCATTCACAGGGGAGGACACCTCTTTCTTTGCACTTACTGCACATTCTGCATCTTAAAATTAGTTGAGGTGAGAACCATTTTAGAGCAACTGAGTTAGCTACAAAGCAGGAGATGTTCCACTAGTGTTAATTGTTGTTTAGGTTTTGGGGTTTCTATCTGTTCATACACTCGCAGCCTTCTTTTCAACATTTGAGGATGCTCTAGATTACTTCTGCCTCACCTAACTGGGATCTGCCTACCCTTATGGAAACAACAAATTGTGGGTTGGAAGCTACCCCACTTCCTGGCTGTACATACCCTATCTGTACAACATGTATGTGTATGTTGAGTGATTGCATTGTAGTGGCTTTTGTAATGCAATAACTGTGGTGTCAAGAAAATGTGGTTGGAGAAAACTATACTTACAAATTAACATGAATAGAAAATCAAAGTCACTGAAAAGGCAATACAGCTGAAGAATTCTTACTGTGAGCCACCACCATGTTTTCCACAATATGCCAACTTCAGTATCCTCTAAATAGCCTTTTATCCTCTTTGCAGCAGAAGTGAAGTTTAATTTTGTGTCTTGACTCTGAACAGGAGACATTGGTACTCAGTCTTTTCGTAATGTGCTGATGAATTGAAACGCTAACCTTGTCATGGGTTTGCCAGCTTCCATAGCTTCCCACCAAAATAACGCAATGCCAGTTGGTGAATGGCCTGGAGGAGTTTTGGGTGCTGACTGAAGCATGCCATTGAAATGTTGGTCTTCAGGGCCACGAGGTTTTGTATTGATGCTTGTAAGAAAAATCCAGCAGTCTCAGATGAACCCAAATGTCCTATTAGTCACATGGCAGGTTCAGAGACAAGTCAAAACAACCGAGGGGAAAAAAACAAGGGCTCCTGCCTGAAGAAAACCCCACATGCCACTCTCATTTCAGAGGAAAAGCCCTTCTGTGACCAATCCTGGGTGACAAGTAGGTGGGGTCAAAGGCTGGAAAGACCCATTTCTGTAGTGTGTTTGTCACTGTGTCTTTGGTTATGTATATGTACCAGAATAGGAGAAAATGCCAGTCTTTCTTTCAAATTCCTTTTCAGCTATGTACACTGCCTCCAGGTTGCCTGGTGCTACACCCCATGAGGCCTCATTGGAGTGTACACTATCTTGCTTGGTATTTGTTTACTTTTGGCGGCCACAGACTAAGGTTACAGGTTTGGGAACCAGTACATAATTGTAAGGACAGCTTCCTGTGTTACTTTTCCCCTCCTCTTCCTCTTTTGTAAAGTGTGAACCTTTCTTTGGAACTCTGAAGTGACTGTATCGTTACAATGTTTGTATGTAGAGATTTGTTTTAACATGGCTTGTGTGGAGGATCTTTGCTCTTCTTATCTCACATTCAATTTTATTAAGTGCTTGATAGCTTTGCCAGCCTTCTGTGGGGGAGGAGAGGTGATGGGGTGGCTTCAAACCTTGGCTTTTTTTAAGGGAAATTTCCCCAGCTTTACCTAGAGCAGTATGAGAATCTGGGGTGCTCCTGACTGTTCTTCAGTCATCCTGAATCTGATTGCTTCTTGGAAAAAGAGATCAGCCTTGAAACCCTCAGAAAAAAAATAGATTGTTGAATGCGCTAAGCCAGCACTGACCAAGAAGGCCCATCAGTTTGTCATGCATGGAAACCTGCATGGTGTTTCACCCCACCAGAAGGTGTCTGTTGAGCACAGAGTGAATCATGGCAACTCACACTGCTCTGCGGATGCCAGTGGAGCCACCACAGCTTGCACCAGCCAAGGATCGGCCCTTCCGTGTTTTGGTGGTTAGGAAACCTGTAAGTGAAATCCTACCAAAGTTTGAGAGGAGAGGAAAATGGGTGTTGGAAGCCTTTCAACTTTGCAGGATTTCTTCGGTATTCATACACATTTGCAAGAATGTATTCCATCTTGTACTGTTATTAGTAACTTGTACTGTAGTTTGTTAGCAGTGTTGACTACCTACATAGCTAATATTCTGTTGCAACTTAGAAAACGTGTAAACAACTGCAGAAAACAGGAGTTTAGAACTTGTATGTACTGTTTTTTTATATTAAAGCACTTCAATTAAAAGTTCAAAGACAAATGCTTCTGTAGCCTTTGTATCTGTTTGGATAACCGATGAGTGGAAAGAGATGGGAGTGCCCCCTTCCCAAGATTTTCCCTGTTTGCTTTGGTATTAACCAAAAGAGATAGTCAAAATTTTGGGAAGAACTTTGTGTGTTAAAGTTTATTCAGCAAACAGATGGTGCCAGCAACCTAGTCCAGAAGACATTATAATCCTACAGAGCCCCTACGAACAACGCTGAAGTGTCTGAGGGATGGCTGAACCATCACCGAGTGCTGATTCACAGTGAGTATCTACAAAAGGGGTTTTAAATGGGGAGCAGTTGATGAATGAGTCCATGTGTACTATATTAGATTTCCTTTATTTTTATCACAAAGTCCCTCAGAGGTCACTGGAAGCCTGTTCATGTGAAAGTGAAGGAAAAGCACCCCCAGTCCAGGGTTATTGCAGGGGTACTGGAAGGTGGAATACCAGAGGAGTTGTGTTGGAAAACAGCAGCACACGCAGGCAACAAATGGTCCTCACCCCAGAAAACTGTTTCTCTCTCCTCCCTGCCCCCTGGGCCCCCTCAATGTGCATATCCAAATACCTTTCTGGATCACATCACTGTGGGATCAGCGTGCATAAACAGACATCTCTAAAGCAGCTCGTGATTTGGTGATCTCAGCCCAGCTCTTAGTAGCCAGATGCCCATAATATGAAAACAACCATCAAAACTGTCTCTTTTGCTGGCACTGTTTAATCAAAGGGACAATGGGAGAGAATGGCAGTCTTATTTCTACAAAGAGCCCTTCAATGTCAAATTTGCCATACAGTAGAGTAGCATTCACCTCTGTGGCACAGACCACAGCCACTCCGGAGGGGAACAAAAGCTCTCAGACAGCGCGCAATTAATCCAGCATCTATTAAACCAAGCACGGGTAATTTTGAAGGAACGTAACAGATTTCTGCTTTAAATTATTCTAAGCACTATTTTTTTTTTTTAACTCTACACAGTATGCAGAGTGCAAAGTACAAACCAGAAGGCTCTGTTTCTGGCAGCTGTTGTCTTCCCGGTAGCTGTTTTACATCCCTGGCATCTCATAATCCTGAGACAAAAATCAAGTAAAACACAGCAGAGGAACAGCATTAAAATGCCTCTGGTTTTCCTGCTGCCCAAAGCCATGTTCAGGTGCTCAACGCCAGAGCAAACAATTAATTCCATTACCAAGGGAACTAATGAAATCTGGTTTCCTATAGATTTATGACAAGATGTTACCTTGGTGCCAGAGACTTAAGAAGTTAGTCTTTCTGCCAATATCTTGAATCCAGAGGAGGATTTTATCAGCACTAGTCTTTAGAATGGCACAATGAACTTTGAAATGGATACATATTAAAAAAAAAAAAAAAAAAGCAGTTATATTACACAGTATACAATGAGAGATGAAATTTACAGCTGATGGGAATTTATAAGATAATTAAAATAACAGATCAAAACAAATATACCTTGTCTGTTAAGTCCTAAAAAGGGGACTGGTGCTTGTTTTATTTCTATAATGTCGGTCCCCACTTTTTCCAATGCAATGCTATTGAATAACAATGTGATTGCAGTGAAGTGATTGCAATAAACAACACAACGTATTTGTAATAGTAGAGCAAAAGGTGTAAATAAACAATATGTTTTCACAGAGGAGGAAAATTACTCAAAGATCTAAGATGGACATATATTTTTGAATCTTTTTAAAAGTGATTTGGAAAATAACAGGAAAAGTGAGGTGAGAAGTTTACTGACAATGAAAAACTGTTCTGGGCAGTCAAAACAAGAGTTGGCTGTGAAGAGCTGCAGAAGTTTTTCATGATAATGAGGAACTGGGTTGTAAAATGGCAGATGAAATCTACTGTCGATAAATGCACAGTAATGCTTCTGGGGGGAAAAACCACCCTAATTATACATGCATAATGAGGGGCTCTAAATCACCCATCACTGCACGGGAAAATGATCTCAGCATTGTCGCTAATTTTGAGAAAATGACAGGTCAAGGCTGAGCAGGTGTCAAAAAAGCAAGTAAAATGTTAGGAATAACTAGGAAGGGTGGAAAAAAAAAGACAAAACAGAAAACATCATTAAGTCTCTGCATAAATCTGTGGTGTGGTCCTGTGCTGGGTAGTGTTTGCAGCTTCTCCATGTGCTGACCCTCCCATCACCACAGCCCAGAACACATCCAAAGAGCCAGAAGAGGCATGTCCAGAAAGTAGAGGCACTAAGGGACAGCTGCCATGCAAGGAGAGAACCAGTGTGCTGGGACTCACTGGCTGTCAAGAGCGATGGCAAAGGAGAGACAGGTTTGCAGGTTTGCCAGGAACAGAGAACAAGCTGCACTTCCAGCCCCAGCCATACTGAATCAACTGGCTCCCTGCAGCTGAGTAGGCACAGCCCAGCTGTGGGGTACATGCTCTATATGCACCTTGGTCCGCATATTTGTGGCCCCCAAATTTCCTAGAGGCCATTATTAGGGAAGGTTATCTCCACATCCAATCCCATACTTTGATTCTCACATCTTATTTTAACAGAGTTTATCCCTCATCTCAGATTTATCTTCCTACCCCTTTAATATCTGTCCACAGGGGGCGAAAATCTATTTGACACTTCAACCATAGTTCCTTGAGGAAGTTAAGCTGTGCCTGCTTATTTCATCCACTACAGTTGATAAAGATAATCAAACAGATTGTGGTTGAAGCCTTTGCCATTTTTCTGGCATTTACAAAAGCCATATGAAACAGTAAATCGAAATTCAGCAAACCACACCTAGACCCCAGGAGGGTGCAAACCTAGCAGCACACCAGAAGAGAGTGAACCTCCCATCCACTTCTGCAGGACCAGGATTTCATCTCTAAGTGTAGAAGCTTCCTAAGAAGATACAACAGTGATTGCAAAGACTAAAGGTGGCTCTTCATCACAGCAGAAATCGATTTAGTGCCTTTTTACTACATGCTCCTGTAATGCCCTAGTGCATCTATCTGTTCTGATACCACAATAGTTCACTGTTGTGCAGCCTCTGCTTTAGTGATTTGTTTACATGTCCACCTTGGGAAATATGAATCCATAGGAATCGAAAGAGCATCCTTCCCAAGGCTGGCTGGCTGTGCTGAATGGAAGAAAGACCCATCAGTCTCAAAGAAACGCTACGGAAAGCAAAGGTACCTCCCCAGCAGCCTGACCTTGGCAAGGAGACAGGAGCCTCACCATTTGCGACAGGCAGCAGTTCCCTTTAATAAATATTTCATGGCAGAGAACGGCAGACTTGGGGAGAAAATGGAGGGCAGGGTTCAGCCTGTGACGCAAGGTGATGTGACCAGACCTTGTCTAGCAGGGCTGGAGGCCACCTAATTGGCATTCCCACGCCATGCTTACGAAGAGCATTCTGTAGTCCTCTGGGAACACAAAAATAATTAAAAGGCCCCTCAGCATGCAGTGTTGCTAATGGGCTATTGCCTGCCATGGGATGTTTTTGTGCTCAATTAGAGCTGAGCAACGCAGACTGCTCAAAATTCTCATCTCCCTCCGAGAGACACCTGGGTGGACCAAGCCTCCTTTTCTGCTGCACGATGGCCCTTGCTGTGCACGGCCCTGCAGCGTTTGTGAGGAGGAGCTGAAGGCTGGGGCGGCGGCCGAGCTCCGTGCAGCGGGGCACACAGTGCTGTGCTCACGGGGCCGCAGACGGAGCTCGGGCAGCGGGCAGAGCACGGGGGCTCAGAGCGCTCGTCCTCGCACAGCCGGGCACAGCCGGGCACAGCCGGGCACCTCCGCGGTGACCTGGAGCCGCGGGATGACTGCGCGTGCGGCACAAAGCTGAGGCCCTGGATCTCTTCCAGGCAAGGCCTCATTCACACATTGCATATCTTTGGAGACTTCTGGCTTCTCCTAGCACAGTGCAAGGCTCAGCTGGTGCCAGCCACAGCTGCCTGGCAAAGAAGTCCTTCAATATTCTCCCCTTTTCTCTGTGCAGATCCTTTATGGGATGATGCTGAGAGACATATCAACACCTTTTGTGCTTTCTCAGGAGGGATTTGGCCACCTGAAGGCAATTTCTCTCTGCAATCTCAGATTGCCTTCTGTCCAGGCACCTGTTTCATTTACCAGCCCTGCTGCGGAGGCTGCCTTGCCAGGTCTCTGTGCCTAATGCTGTCTCTGATGCTCTCACAAGCCTTGATTCACTTTGCAAACCATCGGTGCAAGCCATTGCTGCCTCGTTTGGGCCAAAACAACAATTCCTCTCCAAGGTATGGTTGTTTGAGTATTCATGGGCTAAACTTTAGGTAATTAGCATTGTTAATGTTCTCTGTGTGATATTACAGCTGTGGGCCTCATTAAAATATTCTCCTGGGAGAAGTCAGGTGAAGAGTCAGGTGTCAGCTTTGCTTCATGTGGAAAAGACTGCCTGTTATTCTGAGAGAATTATTTGTTTAAACACTGGATTTACACATGATGGTGTATTTAATCCCCAATGCTTCTGACAGCCGGAGAGCTGGGCTGAGCTGCTGAGCAGCACTGGTTTGGAACCCAGTAGCAAGGATCTCCATTTCTTGTACCTAAGAAAGGCTCAGGCTGGTGGGCTTCTGCCCAGGACTCAGGCAGCAGGCAGGAGTCTGCCCAGTGCCAACTGCCCCACTCCACCATAAGGCCCTGTCAGATCCAGCCCCAGCCCCAGCAGCTTCCCTGAGCAGCAGGGGCCTGAGGAGTGCTTCTAAAAGAAAAGGACAGTGACAGAAGGCCACAGAGGAGCCCAGACTGATCTGAACCAATGGCAGTTCAGGTGATGAGAAGAGAAACAAAGAAACAGCTTCTGCTCCTCAGCCAGGGGATGGCAGGGCCCAGGGCCATTTTCCCATGGCACTGCCAGGCACAGTGGTGGTCATCCCATCCTGTCTCTGTATTTTGTACAAGGAGTGGGAGATTTGAGTATGTTGCCACCCCTGGCAGTGAGGGAGTTAGGGCCCAGTAAGGCCCTGAAGGAGTCCATATAGCTCAGACATGGGGCACGAAACATCTGTGCTCTGCAGAAGGCTCTGCATTTGCTCCGTGACCTTCCTGAGTTCTTTTCCCCAGGCCTGCCAACAGCTGCTTGGGCAATTATTTATGAACAGGAGTTGAGCTTCTCCAGCTGAAGGAGGTAGCTGTGGACAGATGTCAGTGCAACAAATGGGCACATACCAGCTGTTTGCAGGCGCTGAGCAGCGGCAGGCAGAGAGGCCCACTGACAGAGATGTAGAGAGATGCATGCTGCCTCTAGACCTGGCCTGCTGTAGCCACACAGAATGTAAAGCATAAATGGTGGTGGATTTGTTTGTTTGTTTGTTTGTTTGTTGTTTTATTTTTTGTTTTTGGTTGGATTTTTTTCTTGTTGTTTGTTTGGTTTGGTTTTTTTCTGGTTATTTTTTTTTCTCTTTGTTTTGTTTTTTGGTTTTTGTTTTTTAAAGTTTTACCCATTATGCCTCTAGTATCACTTACTGGGTTGACCTTGGGAGCACAGAGAGTTTTTCTTGTGCCTGGGGAGAACAGCCACCACTGTAGCTAGGATGAGTGCTCAGTCCCAGGCAAAGCCTTGTGTTTTGCGATGCCACATGACTGTCACCTGGCTGCCATCTGAAACCAATGCCTACAGCCTTCAGGTGTTTCTCTAGGAACAGATTTTGTTGTGTTTTCCCTTGGGGGGTTTGCCAGGCTACTCAGATGGGTAATGACCGCTTGAAAGTCTCCCCCTTCCTTTCCATTTCAGTCACTGAAATGTCCTCATTTCTCATGGATCTTTCTGCCTGTGGGAGTGGTAGGTAGGTGGCTGGAAGAGCAGAGAGGTGGAGAGATGCAATGGAGGTATCGGGTTCCTGGTGTGAAGAGAAGCTGAGGGCCTGGGTGGGAATGAAGGATGGAGATGAGTAGGAGGAAGCCTCACAGGATGGAAAGTAGGAGCGAAGACACTGCAGAATGAAGATGGGAATGGAAGATTACCTGACTGCAGGGAGAGGATTTGTACAGCAGGATGCTGCATTGTGTCGATTATGCAAATCACCTGTGCATGCTGTGCAGTGCTTCCTTGGCTTTGCTGTTTTGGTAGAGGATGGCTGGCTGCTTGGCTGCTCCCCAGGCTGCTGCTGCAGCCCCTGTCATGGTGGGCAGCACCAGGCCAAGAGCACAGGAGGGTAAATGGAATTGCCTTGGTCAGCTTTTTTGGGAAACACTTCAGCTGGTTCATACTGGAGTACTTCCACTGAGTCTACTATGCTGCTTCACACCTGCCAAAAATCTGACCCATCAAATTTTGTGCTGAGGGAAATGTTTAGTTCTTCTTTCCCTAGTAAAATTATCAGCAAAATTACCTGTTATACCATATACTTGCTCTTTTAGGAGCATTTCACCGGAACTAACTAGATCCAGCCAACATCCCTGTTGTTCTGAACTTTCTCAGAGCTGGGAGGAGCCTGGGGCAGAGGAATCACACAGTGTAAAGCTCAGGAGGATCTACTTTTTGCCTTGGGCCTGTCCATATATGCATAGTCCAACCTTGTCTTAACCTTCAGTATGCAAGAGCTGTGCACAGCACTCTCTGCCTTTGTGCAGAGAGCACAAATGGCTCTTGGAAAAATTTGACTCCTTCGGTAACCAGGCCATGCAGCCAAGTCAAACTGCAAAATTTGGGTCCACATTTTGTCTGATGCCTGGTCAGGGTTTCAGAGCAGAGCTTAACTTTGCTTCATGAGTTAGAGGCAAATGGCAGACCTGAGAGGTGGCAGTGCTTGCTGCAAAGCCTGTGCCATATCTTCATAGACCTGGAGCAGAAGCCATGGACAGAAATTCCTTGTAAGAATGGGAATCACGTAAGAAAAGCAATTTTGTCTCAGGAGAATTCAGAGCAGGATTCTATACACTGGTAGAAGCCAGAACAGTGTGATATCGACTACTAACATCTTTACTAATAACACTAACTTTGGAGAATCGCTGGGCACAGGATTTTATCTAATTTAAATGTAGCTCTCCCGTGCTTCCTTTGCTGTGAACTTGTGCAGATGAAAGAGGAATAACTATCTCACAGACAAGCAGTTCCACGTACCGGAGATTAGCAGAGGCACCGGTGAGGAGCGGGGCTCCTGCCGGGTGCTGACATTCCCGCGGCGCTGAGCAGAGCCTGCATTCAAATTATTCTGAGGAGAGCCAACTCTTCTGCGGGGGCAGAACACAAAATGCATCAGGGACTGGGCAAAGGGGTGCCTGTGCCTCACAGCTCACTGAGCATAGGAGTGTCCACTCATTATCTGCCCGACAGACTGGTGTGTGACTCCTTTCCTCCCGCCCTGCTGCACATGTGTGTTTCCGTGTGCATCTGTGTATCTGTTTCAGGGCTGGCATGTTCATCTGATGGTACATATTTAAATAATGTAAATAATTGAGATGCAATAAGGAAATGCGTTTTATCAAATGAAGCGAGACCGGGCAAGGCCCAGCATCAATTCATATTCATACGCTGTGCATTTCCTCCCTGTTTAATCTGTGTTTTAAAGGAACCTGTCCCTACTGGGAATTCCACTGCCAGCCCTCACCGGCCTCATTTTGTGCCTGCTATGCCTTCAAAACTAATCCATCCTCAAAGCCAGAGGCTCATGTCAGCTTCATTTTGAGAGTGAGCATTTAATTTCTGCATACTCCTATCCTTTAAAAAACCCCAATATTTAAGCTAATAAAGGGAAAGAGCAGGGGGGGAGTAGAGAAACAGCAATCTGACTCTCCACCTGTCTGTCCATCCATCACAGCTAAACCCAGTATTTTACTATGAAAACAGGTATCCCCTTGTCCTCTCTCTACCATATTGACATTAGGACTCTGTAAGATTCATAAGGTCCATTTCTGCTGGACTTAAGTTCAATGCCCCTGCACTTCTTTCACCTGCCTTTAAAAGTTTCTTTGCAGGCACACAGTTTGTGGTAACTGGGAGTAGGGCTGGGGCCGAGCCTCATCCCCAATGGGCTGCAGCTGTGGGAAACAGGTGAACAGCATTGAAGGCAATGAGACACAGAGTGCTGAGGTGCTCTGAGCAATCAGGAGAGGGAACTTAAGGCACACAGGTGCAATGCATGAACAATCAGGGGTATAAAAGGTTGGGCTAAAGAACAAGAAGGGCTGATACTGGGAGCCTTCTGGAGTGATGTTACTCTGTACTGGCAGGTGCCTGAAACCTTCTGATGAGGGAGATGTCACTCTGTTTAGGCAAATGCTTAAAGCTTTCTGAAATTGTATGGTGATACTCTGTGTATCATGGCCATCTTGACTGTGACATTTCTTCTCCCCTGTGCTTCTTTTGTAATGGCATCATAAAGTTATGAACAATGAAAGACGACTTAAATTATAGTGACTGGTGATCCTGATGGCAAGTGCCAGGTGAACAGTACAAATCTTCCCTAAATCCAGCTTGCCTTTGATCCAGACATGTGTGGGCCCTTTCCGTGCTCTGTGCCTCTAAATATTCCTTCCTTGGTTTTGGGAATGTGTGAAACAGCACTTTCATTAACTGTGTGCTGAAGCCTGTGAACAAATTAGCATCTGCGCACAAAGGTGCTTCCCTGGCCACCCTGTCTGTGCTGCTGCACTTAATTGGTGTGAGTGTGTCAAGGGAAAAGCCAGTAAGCAGGCACTGCATTTAGCTTCCCTCTTTCTTCCTCTCTCACTCAGAGATTCCTCTGCATTTTTTTTTGATTCAGAGTCTCCAGGCATCTTGTTTAATTTATGCTACAGCTTTCTTATTGTCCCCGGAAATGCATTTGCAAAGAAAGAAGTCCATGCAGAGATCTTTAGGAGTGGGCAAGGGAAGCTGCCAATGGTGATTATGCAGTGAGACAATCAGCATGAAGTGGCTAGTGTCTCTGAACAAAGACGTTATTGGTAAAAAAATGGCAGTTTTGATCAATTTGTGTTTTCATTTACCTCTATGAGATGCTGTAGCCCTTTAACTTCAAGTCCAGCCATCAAACTCAGTCTGCTCTTCCCTGAAAAGGACTATGTGGAAAAAACCTTTCTTCCCCTCCACCTCCCCATTTGAGGTGTTTAGGATTAGTATGGCATCTCCAAGATTATGCCTGGTGTTTCTTCACCTCCTTCTGAGTTTGGGCTTTTGTATTTGGCCTGTAACTGCTTTCCTGTGCTTTGTCTTGCTTTCACTCACATACAGACCATGAAGAACCTGTACATCTTCAGTGTTTTCAAGGGGGTGTTGATGAAGGCACTGCTGTCCAGGGAATACACCCCAAGGAAACTGTCTGGAGCAAGTTCTGAGCTCTTCAACACCATGAGAGGGAACATTTCTATGCCCTTTGCTTTGGGTATTGGCAAAGCTGCAATCCAGAGAGACAGCTTCTGCTGCCTGCATGGAAATGTGTCCCCCTCCCCAGCAACAGCCTCCAGGGCTTGTGCTTCCTGTGGGGGTGAGGGGAGAGAAGCCTGCTGCCATCCCTCAGCCAAGGTGTCCCCTAGCCTGGAAATCCTGCCACAGCAGGGGAACTTGGCACCCCACCTCTCGCAGGGGTACAGCTGGCAGTGGCACAGCACCATTCTTTCTCAGCAGCACTGCTTTTACAGAGTCAGTGGCCCAGTACCACATGGTGAGCCTTAGGACTGCAGGAGAAAGGAGAAATCAGCATGCATGACCCTGTGCCTCTTGGGCCCACAGCATCCAGGTCTCATAACTCTCCCTTTCTTTGTGCTGTCCTGCCTCTTTTGTTTCTCATCAGCTCCCAGTATGTTGATTTAATGTCTCCTGCCTTCCTGGGGCAGAAATAACACTTGTCCTTTCCCCTCATCTTGAAGATGATGCTGTGCAGCTCTGGAGAGTCCTTGAGAGTGCATTAGTGGCATTACTGGCAGCTCTGACCCACAACCGTCTCTTACTTGTCTGCTCCAGACAAGAGATTGAATTCTCCAATCCTGCAAGCTGTAATGAAAAGATGAACAGGAGACCAGGGTTGTTTCCTGGGTATAGCAGAGCTGTGATGTTCTCTGCAAAGGCACGGGTTCACCTTCCCCCCAGCACTCCCACCCAAGTATGATGATGACAACCAGAAGAGTTGGTTTTGGTACTGTCAGAACAGTGCCAGTTGCCTCTTCAGCCACGTGTAAATGAGCAGGACCTCCTCCAGGCACAAAATCCCTGGGAAGTGCAAGATTTTGGCTCCTCCATGCTGCTGGCTTTTCTGGTGCTGGGCATGTGCAAAGCAAGGAGCACTGCCCAGGCACTCAGTGGAGGAAGAGACTGAGGGATACTGTGGTGTGCCTCAAGAGTGGCACAGGAATAGCAGGTTTGGTTTGTGCTGAATGCACAAACATGTGACTGTCCCAAGGCCACGCCGTGTAACAGAGGAGTCATTCAGCACAAAGCTTTGGCTCACTTGAAATGCAGGACTTGCTGGAAAACACTGTCCCCAAGGTCACTGAAAGATATTGCTGGACTAAACAGCTCAACACCTCCTGTTGAGCTGTTCAGAAGGTAACAACAAGCTCATTTGAAATGGGGCCCGAGGCTTGCTGGGAAGCCAAGCTCTGGGCTGAGCTGTCTGCTCTGCCCAGCACCCTGGGCCAGTGCTGACTGCAGCCTGCCTCCACCTGAGTGGACTTGCTTGTAAGGCAGCCCTGGGCTCCCTGTGAACATTTATCAGTCCTGGACAGCCTGCAGCTGAGCCTGAGCTTAGCTTTGTGTCTTGCAGGAAGTAAAAAGCCAAGAGTATTTTCCTTGGCTCTACCTCACCTCCTGGCCTTGTCATTGCCTCTGCTGTGCACTGCCACTGCTGTTTGTTTGCTCCTAGGGATGAGTCAGACAGGCAGTGGCATCTTGTCCTCATGTTCCTGGACCCACCAAAGTTTTCAGTAGTTTTTTTGCTGAGGTGGTCCCAACTCTTCTGGGTAGCATCAGCTTCCCCTTCCCTCTCCTGTTTCAAGGCAGCTTGAGCCATGATTTTGTGTTGGTACTTGAATGGGGAACCCAAGGGAACCCATGTAGGAGCTGAAGCTGGCAGTTTCTGGGTTGGAAATTTTGTGAGTGTCGAAGGCTGGGAAGCCAGGGCTCTGGCCCAGATGAGAGCCACTCTGGTTCCCTGCCAGAAGTTCTTCATTATCCCTGCCATTTAGGTTTCTCCTTGCTTGAGGAGGCAAGTGAATTATGATCTTGAACTGGCATGGGCACAGAGCCAGAGGAGACCAAAAGCAAGCGGACAAATGCTGGGAACTCTCAAAAGAGTAGGTCAAAGATAGGAGGTCAGAGAAAAGAGGGGGGAAAATTCAGACAGTCTTCTGCTGCAGTTTCTGAGGAAGACAACTTCATTCTCAGCAATTAAAAGGTTAATTCCCTTGACAACACCTCCCTCTCCTTCCCAAAGTCTAGCTCAGAAATAATCAAAGTATTTAATTAATATTGCACTAGTCCAAATAAGTACAATCATCTTCCAGGAGTATTTACGTGTCAGGCTATAATTAGCAGCCTGCTTGGCACCAGCCCACATGAGGTGACAGGTCACAGTTTCCATTACATGCTGCATTTTTCCATATCATTGCTCATTCCTGAGTGACTATGAAATGAGTTAACCATACTCAGCAAGGATTATGGATTGAGTGAGCCATGGTGGCAACCAGAAGAGGAGCAACTGGTTTTTCTAGTCAGGAACTTTCTGACAATAATCAACACCTTAGCTAAGTGATAATACTTTTTTAAGTATGCTTTTCAAGTAGTCTGAGAAGTGGAATTTCAAAATTTTGCTCTTTCTTGGTGATGATGAACCATTTCTACCTTGACTGAACTTCCTTTTCCTACTTAGGAGGGAAGTGCTTTGTCCATCCTACTGGATAATGTCTCTTGTTCCAACAGAGGCAGAAGGGTGAAAGAGTGGCTGCACTTTAAAAAGCAAAATTGATCTTGAATGCCTTTTACTCTAGACCTTGCTGTTAGCCACTCAGACATGACAGGGACATGTAAGGAGGCACAACAAAGCTTCAGGCCAGAAATAAACTTCTGTCTGTGGAGAAATGTTATGAGTTATGATCAGAGCTGCAGGAGGCTGAGTCCTGGAGCACTGGCTTCTGCCACTGCATTTGCTGAGATTTTCCTATTTTTACTATAATTTTACTCAAAAAAACTATTCATAATAGAGCAAAACAGATACATGTATAAATCTAGAAGAAAATATCAATGAACAAATTCCCACCTTTTCTCTTACAAAAATGTAAGCATTGTTATTTTTTCACTCAGATGTGTGTTGTCTATTTGCAAGAGTAACTGGATGGGATAAGGCCCAGTGAAGTGGGCACCGACACTCAGGAGTCCTCTGCTCTCTTTGGGTGCTTTTGAATTTCTTTCTGGAACTTCACCCCTAGAGAATCTACAAGAGTTTTGCAGAAATTGTGGCTTCTGGTTTGGTACTATGTCAGCTCCTCGTTTAGCTGGCTTTCTGCTTGGATGTGAAGCTCCAAAGTCATGTTTTGCTTCTCACTGACCCACTCAGAAGTCTCGTGCTCTGTTTTGGGTAGGAATGTGGGTGCAGTATGTTTGAGGGAGAGGAGGGAAAGGAAGGATGAAGCATTTAGGATGCATGCAGATTTCAAGCTGATGCTCTGCCTGGCTGCTGTGAGGCAGCAGGAACATTAATGCTGACCCCCATCTATGGGCTGTTTTCCAGCTGCAGCTGGAGAAAGATGTGAACAAGTAGAAGTGCCTCCTCAGGCAATAGGAAGCAAGAGGAAAACTAGAGGGATAAGGAAATATAAATCAGATGTTTTTGCAGTGAAGTTTCCTGCTGAACCTCTTGTCTGGGCCTCCCCCCAATGCATGGCTGCTGCTCTGCTGGTCCCCTGTGCTGGCAGCAGTGGACTGCCCTTCATGCCTCAGAGCATGCAGGGCTCAATTACGCACTTACATGTCTTCCCTAAAACTGGACCACCTGGACCACCACCTGAATGTCATTTTTTTCCTGCACAGCTTCTCACATGATTTGCCAGCTTGTGTTTGTGATTTGGAGTGGGGGGGATGTGTGTGAAAGGTGGTGAGATCTGGCACAGGTTTTTTGCATTAGCAGTGCCACTGACAGAACTTTTATTTAGGATTTAATTGATTGCTGCACCCCCTTGGAAACCTGTGCCACTTTATTGAGAGGAATTCCCTATATCTGTGTCAACCTCCAACAGGGTTAAGTTTATTCCTCTAAAAGAATAAACACATTAATCACTCTAAGGATAACCTCAGAAATAATAAGCAGCTTCTTGTTTGAAATTCTTCCACAGGGAAGAGAGAGCATACCAGGACAGAACTTGGAGAGGCCAGTCTCTGTTGGGTGGTTCAGGTAGCATAGGCATCCAATCAGCATCTACAGATCAGCTCTGTACAGACAACCTCCTCCAGGATGCTCAGGTTAAACAAGTATTGCTCCATCACCTACAGCACAGTTGAAGCTCTGATTATACAAAAGTAGCCACAATCACGATCTTCATTTTAGGTATTTGATGTATTCCAGGACACAGACTCTTAAATCAAATTATGATTTCATAAATCTGACTAATCCAGGCTGTTGGCCTGTTGCTGCAGAGTACATTCTTGTACCAATGCTGCCTCTGCCACCAGCCAGTTGCTGTATGTACAGGAAAGAAGGCCACTATTCATAGAGGCTGTACTCAGGTGGTACCTAAACACACTGTCCAGTTGTACAACATCCAATCATGGCCTCTTTCTGGGGTGAATAATAAGTACATTGGTTCACAAGGTATGAAATTATTTGCATACACCAGTAAAAAAAATTCAATAATGACATTTTTAAAATATGGATGTTTTAATAATATTTAATATTACTTCTTATAGGGAAACTTGGAAAGTTCTGTGCCTGCTGCCTTCACAGAGGCTATAAGAAAATGAGTTGGTTGCATTGCAACAAATAAATCACAAACTTCTAGTTAAAACCTATTTGAAATAATGTTGCCTGACAGTGTAATAAGGGTTGGAAACCCAAATAAGGGTTTTCAATGTTTGAGCATATGCAGACACACAGTCCTTGTCACTACATGTGCCATCACTAGTGAGCTAACCCGGGAGTCACACCCTCTGCCTCCCTGGCACCATGGGCTGTGCAGCTGGCATCATTGTGGAAGCCTGCAAACACACTGGTGTTTTCTGGATACCTGTGAGGGCTGATCTTCAAAGACAAGGAGGGCTAGATATTTTCTCACCAATGAAGCTCAAAGAAAACCAGGAGCCATGGAGAGTGGCACTACCTCCAGGTGGGGACTAGTCATACAAAAACTAGGCGACACCTTCACTAGCATGGAGAGGAGGATTTGCCATTTTACTTTGGCCTAATGGTCAATACATTAAAAAACAGGAGAGGTCAGGATTGGCTCCCCTTCTAGCAAGAAAAATGCAGGTGCCTTGCTGTGGAGGCTCATTAAAGAGCCTATAGAGGCTACATGCACACTCTGTAGAAACACTTCCATTCATATTCCCACTGCAACATGCAATCGCAGGAAGTCCTTCAATATGTCCAGGGTAAGGGAAGCTTCAAGAAGAAATGTTGCCTCCACTGCTAAAGAAGTTATACACCATTCTTTGTTTACCACCAACTCACAGCAATCTGCTTATATACTTTCAGTTTTGGGTAACTGATCACTCTGGGTATACTGCTCATCTCATTTTTCCAGTCAGTGAGGCTGTGCCATCAGCTCTATTGTTTGCATCCTCCACATTTACAAGTCAGCTCTGCTATCCAACAGCCAGGTAGTCCTTCTGGTGGCATCTCTGTAAAAGCTCTCCTAATTTACAACAAGCATATGTATTTTAGATAACAAGACAAAAACATATCTATTCCTAACTACAGGGAGGAGGAAGGCATATGCTCCTCTGCAGGGGGAGCTTAGGTTCACAGCTACACCACAGGTAAGTAGGGTAGGGCTGTAGGACTGTACTAACAAAAGGATTTGCTATGTCCTTTTGGGAACCGAGCAGGTCTAGGTCAGCCAGAAGAAGCTCTGCCAGAGAAGGCTCATGGGCCTCAGCCTTTTATTTGAAACTTAACTTGTTTGCAATGTCAAGCACAACTCTAATTAAAACTGTATCGTACATCCCTTTAATGACTGCTCGAACAAACGGGAGCAGGAATTGATTGGATACCCAAAGTCTGTTTGTTCCAGTGAAACAGGAGCAGTACGTGCACATTGCTAAGAAATAGCTCTTAGTCAGATGTCCATTAGCACACATGTGGAATTAACTCCCATCCAAAGAAACTTCAAGGAAAACATGCTTTTGCTCAAGATGCTGAGAGAAGAGGTCCTTTTCCTTCTTAAGTGCCTATCCTAAGTTTGAGTAGAGGATGGATGGAATAAGACAAGAGAAATTATTGAAGTCCCTGATATTTTACTCATTTTTAACAGACTGAATGTTTTTTTTTCCTGTTGTTTTGTTGTTTTTCAGTTATTTTTTTTTAAATAATGAACCACCTCTTCCATGAAGTCCAGGGGGCCAGCAATTGCTCTTTTCCACCTAAAAATTGAGTGTTGGAGTGATGCCAACTCTCAAAGAAATGAAGTGCTAGCCAGTGGCAAGAAAATGCAGTTTGATTTATTCTAAACCTTTAAAGTGAGTGGTAGGCCTGTACATTAAACCCAGCAGCCTTTTAATTATGGATTGGCTATTTCTAGTAGCCTTAAGATACAATCATCTGTCTGAATGAAAAAACAGCTGGGTGGCAAGGCTGAAATACAGGCTTTGCTGATTTTTATTTTGCATATATACTGTAGGCACCTACCCTGCAGCTGGATACAGGCCCATATATCACCTGCATCTGGAGCACAGAGACTGACACAGACTACAGTTTTTCAGCAAATGCATAAACAATGATTTAGGTTGGTCTGTGTTCCCACCACTTTCCAGAAATATTTTGAATGAGAGCTTGGCATAGAAGAATGTTTCTGGAAGGTAGAATTAAAACAAGTATCAGAGAAAGATTGAGCAAACCCTACTGTAACAGTTGCATCCATATTCTTAAGTGGCAGAGACAGTACCAGGTGACTTGAATGTCCAAGAAAAACTAAACATAGCTCCTTGCACTTCAACTATCCAATGTCGGTAGCAAACTCCGTGAATGAGCTGCAGATTAACAATTTCTCTAGGAATAACTCTCTGGCAAGTAAATATTTGGCAATTATATTCAAATAGTGAATGAATCTTGGAGATACTGCAATCTACTTGCAGGTAATTTGTTAACACCAGAAGAAATAGAGTTCGTCAAAAACATCTTTGCCCAGGAATGACAGGCTCACAGGCAAATAGAAATTAATTTTCTATCTCTAATATTGGGCACTACTTCTGTGTGGTATCACAGACCCTGACAGTTCTTTGGCATGTGATGTTGAAAACAGCCAGTTGCAATTTGTGTTTGCTTTTAAATTTACAGTTTAGCCAAGGGGATAGAAAATGCTTCCTGTTGGTAGCAAATTCACACATCCACTGGGCCCACACAGACTCTGCACCGTGCTTTGAAGTTCCCTGTAAAATTGTGGAATTGGTGCATAGTCCCCACCTGACCAGGGGGAGGTCATCTGGTGTGTGAACTCTCAGGATGTGACTGAGACAGGGACAGGTTGCTTCCAGCATGTTTGAGGTTAACACTTTGTGCTCTTGTGCTCTGACTGCAATTTCAAGTCTCCCATCATCACTGTTGTTAGCAGTAATGAGCCCACTATGGATGATGGTATCCCCCTCTGTGGCAATCATGAATTGCATCCCTGATGGAAGCAGTATCTTAAGGAAATGATCCTGTATTCCAGGCTGTTATCCAAGCATGCTGGAGAGGCAGGAGGTGATGGCCAAGATTTACACAAGGAGCTCAGCAGCCTCAAGGGAGCTGAAGTGGTGAGAAGGCAGCAGGCTAGGAAGATTAAAGGGCTTTCTGAGCCACCAGCTCATCAGCTGTGTCCTTGCTTCCTAGGATGGGGACAAAGTGGGAAGGGGACTGACTCACTGGGCCCTCTTTCTCAACCTCCTCTCCCATGGGGATCTTCCATCAGCCAAAGTGCACCTCCTATTTCTGCCCTGCTGAGATGAAGTCTGCTGTACCAAGTCAAACTCTGCTCCCTCTGCTGTATCTATTGCCAGCAGAGTGCAGTGGGTGCTCCTGTGGTCTTCCAGGAGAATGAGTAAATAGGATAATTTCAAGTGCACCCCCACACAACTGCTTGGCTGGGATGAGTCACCAGGAGCAGGCTGGGAATCTCAGCAATTTCTGCCTGGCTGCAGTGCTTGTACAGCACCAAGAGGAACACATGGTATCTCTGTGCCAGAGCTCCTGCAGGGCATGCTACAGGAAAAAACACATTTGTCTTATTTTATGGGGAACTTGTGCATGGAAAGTCCATACAGCTATTTCCACTGATCTGCTTGTGTGCATGTATATGTATTGACCAAGTATGATGGTCAATACTTCACACAGCAGTGTTATATAAAGCTTTCTCTTGAAATGACTGCAAGATGATTGTATTACATGTAAACAAAAGATCCCTCTGCATATTGCACCATACCTTTCTGTGAAAAAATTATTCCAGGAGTGATGTAGATGGCTTTAGCATGTTTTATTTGAACTGTTTTCAAAAAGACCTTCACTCTGCAGCCAGGTGCACTAGTTGCTGTGAAGACAAATGTGTAGGGTTTTGAGAATGCCATGTATGTCAATTATTTTCTTTTCTGAAAAGAATTCTTTTGAGATACTGCAGATTTTACATTTTTAAAGTATTTGATATGCCCATCCTGGACTGGGCACAACTGCTGACCCCTCTTGCAGTGTTGGGCATGACCCCTTTCTTGTCGGAGTCAGCTCCCCTTTTCAGCTACGGTGACAGAATTGAAAATGTGCCCAACAGGAAAGCTAGAGTGGGTTTGGCATTGACTCTGTCTCCCCTTGGCACTCTTGCTAGGGTAAATTTGCAACTGAAATTCCAAATTTGGCAAGAAAAGGAGGAACCATTTTCCTGGCAGCCCTCCACAGGTACTCAGGAGAGTAGATGGGGGGTGGTAGCCACAGAACAGATGGCAGTGTGGGATGAAGGTAAGTGAAGTGGTCAAAGATGTGCAATAAATAGATTTAACAAATATGTTGCACCCCACAACATGTGTGACACATGCATGCAGTTTTCCACAAAGAGCACAATGCCAGGGTGATACCCCACTTACACAAACAACTGGGTAATTGTGCTGTAAGGACAAGCACAGCCCTTCTGTCTTCACATTACTATGTTTTTCCTGAGTGATCTTTTAAAGAAAGACAAAGGCAGGAAAATCGATAGCAGTCTTTGAGAAACTGGGATATGAGAAAAGCCTCAGCCATTATAGTCTGAGGTGGGGAAAAGGCTGAAATGAGACATGATAATCCACAAATATCTACATTTTTCATGATGGGGAATGGCTGTTGATAAAAAGTGCAATAAACTCCAGTCTAATGCAAAAAATACATTAAGGGAAATACTCAAGGAAAAAAGAAATCTATTGTGCTAAACACCTTTGCTATTTGTGGCCTACAGATGGCTCTCCCTGTTTTTAAACTTATTCAAGAGATGACATTTTATGTTGTATATCAGACTTCTTTTTTTCCTTGCAGTAAATGTTTCAAGTATGGAAAAATGTGTTCCTGAGGGCATCTGCTAAGGTCCCCTCCATGGAGGTTTCAGAGGTGTACTAGATAAAGCAACCTCAGTGAATATTCAGTAGGGAAAATCCTGCTGATTAAAGGGAGCAGTGCAAGATGAGCTGCCAGGTCTTTTATTATCTATGACTCCAGGACTATTGGTAGTGAAGGGAGTTCTTGCATAAAAGCCTTTACTGGCTTTATTTATGCCAAGGCTGCTTCCAGGAAGGGGGAATCCATCATGTCAGAGATGAATGCAAACACAGAGCTTTCTCTCTTGCCCTCTCTCTCCATTTGGACTGTCCTTTCATTTGACATAGAGACTCTGGTGTTCTGTGTATACTCTGCAACCTGATTTGCTTAAGACTCCCTAGAAACAAAGAGACAGTGAGGGTGGGATCACCTTAACACAGTGACTTGACTGTTTCTGGGAGCTGCTTGCTGGGTGAGAAGAGAAAGTCAGGGAGGGGAGGCCAGGGCCCATGAGAGTGGGCTCCAGTGATGCCCTGACAGTCAGGCAGGGAGCCAAGGGAAGGATGCTGATCCAGGTCCCTCCACCTGCAGCCAGGCACATCTTTCTTGTGTCCTGTTAGAGAGCTCAAAGCCCTGGCAGATGAGACGAAAAGTCACCTCCAAACCACTGTTAGAGTGATGCAGAATTGCCACCATATTCATCAGGTCAATAATACCCCAGGTGGGAAAGAGAAAACCCACACTACGAATTTGATTTCCTATTTTCCTAGCACTGCTCTCGACACTGCTTCCACATTTGAGAAGTCTGTGGTTTGCTGTGCTGCTTTTCATAAAGCTCTGACAAATGTCTAATTAAAGGATGGCAGAAGACAGCTAAGCTCTGCCCAGCTCTGGCTGTGAGGGCAGTTTTGCAGAGGGGAAGGCAGGGTGCATGAAAGGAGTTCAGCATCATGGCAGAGTATCTCTGCATCCAGAGGCAGGTCATCACAGGAGGACAGGCATTTTTGGATAGGGTACTACCTATGCAAAATGCATGATGTGCAGAAGCTCAGAAGTTTAGTTACAAGCTAGGGCTTGCAGGTGGCCCAGGGTGGATGATCCATCACACTAAGCACAGAAAGATTTTTTTTTTTTCCTCCATGTGTTGGATGTGGGAGTATATGTAAAAGGCTGGCTGAAGAAACTGGCAAGACAAACTTTCTTCAGACTGTGGAAAGCTCTAGTTAGCTTGATTTGTCCAGACCATGCCCCAGATCTGTCTGTGCCCCAGCATGGAAGATTTCACATGGCATCAGGCTTCAGCTGAGGGAAGGATTTGAGGCCTTCCCTGCTACTGTCTGTATAAACAAATATGCAGCTGCACTGACAGACAAACATAAAGAAAATGTCCCAGAGGTGACAGCACAGCTAGGCAGTCTTGAACACAGTATGCAGGCAAATGCTACAAACTTGCTTTTGCCGAGGTGCTGCCACTGCCTGAGCTCAGGATATGCCACTTCAGCTCACAGCCCCAATTGCAGTGTGGGGTTCAGATTCAAAGAGGGGTGAATCCAAACCACATATGCATCCCCCTCATCCCACTTTAGCAATTTCAGAGCTCAGCAGCCTTGCACATGGTGGCCCTTGAGGATTGTTTCTTTTAGTGAAGAGACTGTTTCTTCAGCCAGATGTTGTAAGAAAATATTAGTTTGACAATCCCTTCATGAGCTGTATAGACCAGCCTCTCTAAGAGGAGGTCAGGGAAAGCAAGAGTTAAAGAAAGACAGCTGAGAATGGCAGATGCTGAAGCAAGGGGATGTGGGGAAGATCCAGGGCAATGGTGATGTGGTGTGCTGGCAGCATGATGGGTGGAGGGATGCTCTGATGAGCAGAGCTGCAGGATGGCTTGAAGGCAAACACACAAAGCAAATAAGCCTGTCAAGCAAGACAAGGGACTGCACATTGCAACTCTCTGAGTCTGATTCCCAAGATATTAAGGATGGACTCTGTGTGCACCAAGCACAGGGTCTAGTTGAGGAAGGTAATGACTTCCCTGGCCCGTACTGATCCCTTCCTGCAAAACCAGCAAATGTTACACATCCTGCAGAGACAAATGGCACACAGAAAACAGAGATGCTCTGAAGGATGTAAGCCTAGCAGCTCTGAGCTCCCACGTGGGGGATCACAGGCAGGCCTGGGAAGCAGCACAGCCCTCGAGCAAGATCGCTGGCAGTCACACCCCCTGGCTCTGCAGGTGACCTTGCTGGTGAGGAGGGCCTGGGTTGCTAACACTGCTCGTCTCTGGGACCTTCAAAACCTGAGAGCCACAGGTCTCGTCCTCCAGTGAAGCAGTGCACCCAGCTTGCTGATGGGCGGCTTTCTGGCTCATTTGGGAGGAGCAGAGCCATGCCTCGGGTGCTGGTGCCAGAGGGTGCGGGATGAGGGTCACTGGGCAGCGCGGACACCCGCTGCAGCAAACCAGGCGCCTTTTGCAGCCCCCGGCATAGGACGGAGCTTCCAAGCGCGGCGCGCAGCCTTTGTTTGCGGTGCTTGCTGCGGCTGGGCACTGTCCGTGCGGCTGGATGCGATCAGCTTCCTCGGCAAGGGTTAAGGCCGCGGGCGGAGCAGCCGGGCCGCGCTCCCGCAGCGCCGGGGCCGGCGCGGTCCCTCCCCGCGGCGGGCGCAGCTGNAGGCCAGCTGGCTGCGGGCCCTGCCCCGAATCCCGAGCGGCTCCGTGCCTGGGCGGGGTCGGGAACACTCGGCGGCAGCGCCGTCTAGCCCCGGCGCCGCTGCCCCTCCAGTCCCGGAGCCGCACGGCGGGATGGTGCCGTGTCCGCACATGCAGCACGGCCCCACGGAGCCGCCTGCCCTCGGGAGCGCCCCTCCACCCACCGCCACTGCTCCCGGCCCGCTCCACCCTCCCCGGGTCTTGCCCTCTGCCGGCACTGGGACGCGGCCTTGTGGAGAAGCAGCTCTGGCTGCTTCCAGTCACACCACAGGGGCAGGAGGCCCTTCAGAATTTTTCCTTTGTAGAGGAAAATCTCCTTTGGCCCCAAATAATCCCCGAAGAGCAAATTCCACAATCCCAGATTTTAGGAGAAGTGATGCGTTGTATAAAGCATCATTTGATTTTTTTTTAATCTGGTGTGCCTTAATCCATGTGGCATAAGGCTCACGTAGAAAACCATGGCAAGAACCAGATGCCCACAGTTCTGGGCTGTGAAGCTGTGCGGCACGTGGGAATAACCTGCACGTGGATGGACATGAGAAAAAATGTTGAGGATCCAAAAGGAAACAATCACTCTGAAAATCCCACTCCACACTATTCCACTTCCTAGTCCACCCATAGAAGGTGCTGCTCTGGGCTAGCTGTCACCTACTATTTATGTAAGGATGCCATGGTTTAAGTCCCCAAAGATGAGAGAGGGAAGCTCCATTTAGTATCTCTGCTGACAGATATCAATATCCAAGGAACAATGCCATTGCCCACAAGAGAGCTGTTCTCTGCCAGATGAGATGTTTCAGCATATCTTCTAGGTCCCCGGACAGGAAGGCACTGGTACATCCCTAAATTCTGCCCACTAACATCCACCCTCTGTGTGGGGTGAATCCACAATTTCCTATTGCAAATAGAGAGGGCAACTACACTGACACTTGTGGCAATAGCCATAAATTCACATTAAAAGCCTTCAAGTAATGGCATTGCTGTGTAAAGACAGCCTTTGAAAAGCTTGTTTCCGAAGCTTAGCAGCAGGATTAGGAGGTTGCTGGCTCTTAGCTGCGAGCTTTGCAGATGCTAGGGGCTGGCAAAGCAAAATCTGTATCACATGAAAAAGTTGATCAGGTCTGACTCTCCCCTGCCGTGAGATTACTTTTCTCACTACAAAGCATTTCTCCTCAGCAGTAAGTTCAAAGTACGTGTGGGCATGAAGATAGTGTATTGTTCACCAGCTCACTGTTCTGCTGAGCAGCCACGTCGCTTGTTCCCCGTCTCAGGTTATAAACAGCGCTGAGAAGCTCAAAATTGCTCACAGCTTAAACGACGTAATCACGATAACCTAGCCTATCTTACCCTACTGTGAGCTCTACTTTAATAATCCTGCTTAATCATTAAACCACAATAAAAGCAAGCCAAGGAGTTTAAGGCAAGAGCCAAGACAAGGTGTATCAGAGCACTGCTCCAAACTTGAACTGAGCAGTCACCTAGAGACAGAAGAAGCCATACAAAGGCATAGCAAAGTTGTTGGGCAAAGGGTCAGAAAGATGTAGCACAAAATTTGTATCTGTTGAGACTCGTGAAGCTGTGAGCTGCTCTTGCTAGTCAAGACTCTGCAGTCGTGCCCTATTTACGTCCTTTTCCCAGGAGACCATCATGTTATCTAGCACACACACTCCACTCAAGTCTTGTTGCTGATGTAGATGCTCTGACTAAACCCTTATTTCTGATGATTATCGAGTATAACAGTGGTTGCCGGTGATTTTTCAGAATGCTTTACCCCACTACTGAAGAGTACAAGGACAGCAAATTCCTTGGACAGACCTATTCCTTGCCCATGATGCTGCATATTGTGTTTTGGCAAACTACTTTTTTTGCAAGACCATTTCAAACAGAAGATGAAGTTAGATTAAAAAAAAAAATGGAAAAAACAGGAAAGGGGAGACACACTGCTTCTGTCACTCTGCTGGGGACACTGAGAACAGGGTTAGGCCAAGGCCTGTCCATGGATGCACCCAGGGCTTGCACTGGTTCCAGGAGGATTATTCTTGTGTGCATGAGTGCATGACAGACAGAACAAATTTGGTCCTTGTTGCTTTGACTTTTCCAGGATGCTCCATTTATTTGTGCATTTTAGGAAACAGTCTGGTACAGTCAGATGTTCTGTACCTGGGTTCCCCTTCTCCCACCCAAACCAGAAATAATTTCAGGCTAAAAGCATCACCCATGCCAGAAGATGAGAGAGCCAAATCTTTTCAAAGACAAAGGACTTACCAAAACCACCAGGGTTTCACCTGAGTAGGACTAAACAAAGAACTTCACCACAGTCTGTGACAATTTGGCTGAAGAGACAATGAGTCAATTTTGTATTTTCAGACCAAAATAATTGTCTGGCTGGGGGAACACTCTTGCCTCAGCTTCCTTGAAACCGGGCATAAGAGGATTGGTATTGCTGAGATCATTCCAGAATTTGGGTTATGGTGCAGAAAACTGATTCATATTCTGCAGTCTGAAATGGGGTAAATTTTGTCTTCATTGTCTCACTACCACCTCTTGCAGGATTTGACTGCAGCATGGAAGCATCCTGATATAACTTTACAGTGCATCAGGTTGTTGTTACTGTAGTAACTTATTACTAGAACATCTTGTGTTATCTTTATTGCTGCAGTATCTGGTACAAATGTACCACTGTTTGTCCACACACACTGTTATTACTGCCTTATTCCCCAAACTAATTTACTGCAGCATCCTGTTGTGTCTTATTGCTGCATTATCAAAATGCTACTTTACTGCAGTGGCCTGTGTTACCTTATTGCTACATTTATTCTGGTATTATTATGTCAGCTTACTGCCACTTTTTATGGCTGCCCTGCTACCATTTTATTACAGTACTCTATGGGATCTTAGTGCTGAGTTATACTGAGAGTACATTAATCCATTTGCTTCAGCCTAATGATGTCTGCACTGGCTCGTCGAACCTTTCCTTGTGCTTGTCCTGCTGCTGTTTTGCCACAATAGCCATGAGTGCTCTGGATACTCTATTATCCAAATAACAGTGCACAGCCATATTTCACAGCCATAGCCCTGTAAGTATGGGTAGTTTTGTAGCTAGCTTGCACAGCTTGGACATTGTAGAAGCTTTCCAGACTGTCTTTCCTTGAATTGATGCCATTTAGAACATAAACAGAGGTGGAAAGCTGGTTTCCTAACTCATCTTCAGCATGATGAGGTAGTTGGAAGACACTGGACACTTAGAAAGCAGCAGATTACTGCTTGCAATGCTCAATGGGATACCATTGGGTGTACAAAAGTAGCATCACTTGGAATAAGCAAGGTCATTAAAAAGCAATAATTCAAGGATGTAGTTCATGTGGAAGTAGTTACATGGTAGTATCACCATATGTGAAGTAAAAGACATGTGAAGAACAGTTAATATGTATTCCCAGGAGGAGGCCTTGTCTACTCTCATGTCTGTTTTGGAGAAATTTAGTCAGGAAATGAGGAGCAGAGCTTTCTTCCCTCCAGAGGATATGCAGCTCTGTCCGCTCAGCTAGCCATTGCTGAGCAGATTAGTTTGCACGAGTGTGCATTTAAATAGCAAGCTGTTCAGCATCCAGGCCCCCTGATGCATGCCCATATGCATACTCTCCATGTCTGTAAGAATTCCCTCCATGTGCTCAACTGTTCAAACACAGAATATTCCCCACAGGCAAAATACTGTGGCAGCCAACATGACCGTCCTGCAGGAATAAAGCTGAAAGACAAAGCAGAGTGCGTTGCTCACAGGGCAGCAGCACATCCCCAGGTTAAAGTCTGGCATTTCTGCTGCCTGCAAAGACCATAACCCAAATTCCACCTGTCCCATCACCTGCCAGCATTGTCCAGTCCTGCCCACGTGTGTCCCCATGCTGCAGGACCTGAGGAGTACCTCTGTGGAGCTACCCCATCCTTCCCCCAGGAGACGATCTCTCCAGTGTCAGGAACTCGCCGCAAAGCAGAGACCCACATGTACCACTTCACTATCCCTGCTCCTTGCTACACACCGGTTTAATGTTTTATGTGTGCATCTTGCTCAGGAATGCTCTGCAGACCAGTTGGAGGGTTCACAAGACAGACCTCCCATGGGAAATGCCTTGTGGCTGGGCACCACTGGCAGCAGAGTAGCTTGGAGTGCGAGCAGCTGTTGCTTTACAGAGCTCCAGTGATGCGTGGGACTGGAGGGTTTGATAGAGATAAAAACACCATCTACCAAGGCTCTGAGAAGAGATGACCTCTGCATTTTGGTAAGGATGACCAAGGGGGCACATATGCATATGCATGAATGGACATGTGAACCTATTACACAAAGACCTGCTATTTCCCAAGGGGACCCTTTGGCTGGGTGGGCAACAGAGGACAAATAGGTCCTGCAAGGACAGCTAAGTGACAGTTTGGAGGGGACCAAATTTCCTCTTCAGAGGCAGGGGACCACAAGAATGTCAGGGACATTCATGGTTCTGCAGTCCTGGAACTTGCTTGTGTGTCATGTATATGTAGGATGAATTTGGTCTGAAGGCCTCAGACAGCAGGCTGTTTAGGGTGTAGGCATGTGTAAAGAACAAAGATCATACTCAGTAGTCTACTGTACATTCATGCAGGTGAATGGACCTTAGATATAATTGATATTAGGACGTTTCTGCAGGGAGGAAAAGAGATATCAGAATGAGAACTGTCATGGGCATGTCTTTTTCTGACAGAAACTATGCTGGCATGTGGCATGTTTTTGTGCAATACACAGGCCTTAGATATTAGAATAATACTTGCCTCAGACGTGAATGTTGTTAATAGCCAGCTGTTCACTTAGCTAGATGGTTTTGCCTAGGTAGGAATGCAGACTTGTAGCCATATAGCAATTTCTACCACCTGTACAAAAAGCCAGTTTGCCTTGGCATGAGTGAAGAAGACCAAGAAATGTCTAGTTGCATGTATGCTTCAGATCTGAACTGCTTACAAAATATAGGAGATTTTGTGAGTCAGCTGAGTCTTGAAATTCTTTTTTTTATATAGATAGTATATTGTATGTGAATGCAGGCCATTTTTCCTATCTGCAGCTAGTATAAGTGGATTTCATAATAAAGTCACTTCAGTCCTGTCCTCATCCTAACCTCCGTACCTCCAACAGCTTGAAACAAGCTAGTGGGCCATCTTTTGCTGTTGCATTCATGGGCTGCAGGTCAGATGAGTTTTAGTGGAAGCTCATTTCCTCCAATGGTACAATTTCACTCTCAGAATGATGCTTCTCAGCAGGGTCAGTTATCTGAGCACAATATCACAGCTGGGTGTGCTGCAGTTTAGGGAGGGTCACTCGGCACCCATTGCCCCGCCCATTCACGCCATCAATTCCTTCCTCACTGTAGGCTGAATTTTGACACCTGCCCACATCAGAGTTGCCTTTTCCTGGACACAAGTGAGTGGATTTTGGCCTTTCTAATAGGAGAGCTGGAGTCCTGTTTGGTTTGCTTGGAGAAAAGTTTGAACATCCATCATTGGTTAGGTATGCAAAATCTTAAATAAATAGAAAATTAAATAAAATATAAACCAATTCACTTTAAAATACAGTGTGAGTGTGTGTGTGTGTGTGTGTGTGTGTGTGTGCTTGTGTGTGCATTGCACATCTCAAACATGACTTTTTGAACATCAGGCAGAGTCTGATCAGATTTGCACTACGCACACATGCAGAATGATTCCGCCGACGCCAGAGAATTTACACCAGGATCAGAGTCTGATTTGAGGGGGAAGATCCTCAGGTGATGAAAACCACTCCTGCTTTCCTGGCTTCAGCTGAGGATCTTGCCATCATCTCTGGACATGCTACATGCTATTGGAAGGACAACAAGTAATGAACTTAAAATAGTGCCTTTTTTTTTTCCCCCATTGTATTAAAGGAGAAGAAACATAGGACAGAAAAACCAAGTTAAAGTCAGTGAATCTGCAGGCAAAATGCATTTGGGATTTTGTGAGAAGGAGAAGCAGCTTCTAGATGAAATATACAGATATTTTATTGGATCCAGACGGCCACATGAAAGGGAGCAAGTGAGATTGCGGCGCCATCTTATTACAGTCAAGTTTGTGCCAGGGACAAAAGAGATGTGGAAAAACACTGATCTCTCTCAGCTCTTCTTTCTCCAAGCTGTGGTTGTGTCTGTTTCCTTAAATTACAAGACAGCAAGCCCTTGCCTTGTCGACCTCCTGTGTATGGTGAAGTGTTCTCCAAACCTCAGCTGGAAACAAAGTACCTGCACAGAGCTCAGGGTCCTTAAGGAGCTGTGCAGACAGGGAAGTGTTGGTGTAAACTGTGAAGAGAGGTGCTCCACTGGCGTGTGGCTCTCTGCTTCCACTTGCTCAGGCTGTCTCCCCTGCAGGGACCTGCTCTCCCTGGAATGCCCCGTCCCCGGCAGTGGTCCCGGCTGTCTCTCCCGAGGGGCGGTCGGCTGGAGCTGTCAGGAGGACTGCATCAGGCCCGTGAGGCGCTTGCTTGCCAGAGACTTTCCCTGGAGGGAGGGACAGACAAAAGAGATCCAGAGGTGTAAGTAATGTCTTGGAATGGTTTCTCTGGGAGTGAGAGGCAGGAGCCTTCCCCCAGAGTGGGGCATGAGGCTCTTCTGACAAGGGAGACAGGTGGGGTGAGCCTACCTCTAGAATTTCATATGCCTGCAGTTTTGCCTCAGGAAAGTGTTTTGGCAAGGAGGAGTTGTGCCTAATGTTGTCCAGTGGCTATCACTCAAGGCTATGCCATGGGACACTGTCTCATGAAGGTATTACCTTTTTCCAGTTTCATGGGAACTGGTAAAAGCAAAGCCCTGTCCTACACTCACTGCTACTCGTTCTGCCCAGTGCTGTCTTGCTGGTGAAGAGCTCTACCCAGCTTGGGGAGGGATGCACAACCAAGGCTGCTGTGAAAACTGGGATGTCCCTCCCACAGTCTGTGAATCAGTATCGGCTGCACAGCATCCACCACGAGCAGGTCTAGGAAAAAAGTAATTTCAAAGAAACAGTTTAGCCTGTTCCTGCCCTGCCCTGCTGTCATTCACCTTGGCACACTCCTTGGTCACTTGCCTTTTGGGTTGGTGCCTGTTCTCTCCTGCTTGGCCTCCCTGCCCTCCCTGTGCTCTCCTCCAAGCCACCAATGCAAGAGTGTGGCAGCCCTGCTGTCATCCACGTGAGCTTTCCCACTGGCAGGACCAAGGACTCGGAAGAAGGAAGGTCACCTGCACATCTGAACTCTTTCCCTAATTTAAACCATGGTTTCAGGAGGAAAGGACCTACAGGACCTATTTCAGCATCTGCAGCCAATGTTCTCCACTTGCAGACATGGTATATCCACATAGAGAATACTGGTGGCTTTGCAATTACTGATGTAACAGTATAAAACTATCTCAGGTATTGCACCAGTTGCTGTATTTCTTTGGTGAGCTTTCCTCTTGAAAAATGATGTTTTTCTTAAAGGAAAAAAAAATTCTTGCTTGAAATAAACATTCAGGGAATACCAGAGAGCTGTAGAATACCTAGCAGCTCTTAAACAGCCTCCTCTTCATTACTATATTTAGCCAAGATTTCCTTTGCAATAGGAAGTCTTACTGATTGCTGTTTCAAAGAAAGAGCCACAAAAAGAGCAAGAGAAATGGATCATTTAGTGAAAATAAGTAAGCACAAAATGTAGAAAAAATTTGAAATGTAAAATTTAGCAGGCTATTGGAAATAAATATTTTTAAACAAGGTAACACTCTAGGAAAAGAGAAACACTTCCCACTTCCCTTTGATTTCTCATCTCTTTCCATGTAGGGCTGTTCCAGGAAGATGTAGCTATTCCCTACAGAAGTGGCATTTCATTACTGAAATCTGTGACTTTCACCAAATAATTTGTTCAGCTGCATGAGCACACGCGGCCTAATCTGTCTGTGTTCTGTATACCAGCAGCTGGCTGAGGGAAACACTGTCATCATGCAGATTGTGCTGCCTGGCAGGAGAGGCCCACAGCCATTGCTCTGTGCCTCACACACAGGGCTCAGCACGGGAATGGCCAGCTCCATCCTAGAGCTCTGCAGACACACCATTCAAGATATGCAGGTTTGGGTTTTGGTTTGTTGTTGTTGTTTGTTTTTTGTAGTATAAATAAAATTTTTGATTATTACTGTTTTTAAATGCACTGTTGTAAAGCTTGGCCCAGTGCTACCCCAGGGGGTGGCCAAGTCTTCTGCAGGGCAACATGGCTTGGGGGGCTAAGACCAGGGCTATAATTTTGCTGTTGTTGAGGAATAACAGAGAGAGAGAGCGCGCTAAGGAATTATCAGTCCCTGAGTCCTATTTATAGGAAGAAGAAGGTAAAGATATGGATGTTAATTCCTGGAAGAATAACATGGCTGAATTTAGGAAAAAAAAAAAAAAAAAAAAAAGTTAGTTTGGGTACTTCCTTAGGAAAAAAAATTAACAAATAATCCTTGGTTTATATAATGCCTATTCAGTCAGACTCTAACTAATCTGTAGCAGGCAGCTCCTCTTTTTATCTTCTCACAGGCAGGTGGCTTGGGGCTATGCCAGCTCCGGTGTCAGGTTCCAGCAGGGCTGAGGAGCAAACACTGTTCCACATCCCCCATTTCAACATTCCTGTGTTCAAAGCAGGAAGGAGAAACGCCCGTAGTGAGCCAGGCTGAGGAGAGGGGACGGCTGCCCTGGAGAAGGTGGTGGGCTGGAAACGGAGCCAATGGCCGTGATTTGCGCAGAGTGAAATTTCACTCATGGGTTTCCCAGTGGAAACTGCGTCTCGTTGCGGGGAAAAGCAGTGGCCTCCATCTGCAGCTCCCCGTCCCATGGGAAAGGCGTTACCCTGGGAACTGCAGCAAACTTCCCGCCTGCAGGCTGGGATGAGTCCCCAGTGCAAAGCCCGTCTGTCTGGGGGGATAACTGCACCAGGGAACGGCCTCATGGGCAGGGACATGCAAACAGATGGGTGCAAGAAGCTCAGTTTTAAGACAGCAAGAAGCAGGCAGTAATGTTGTCTGCTCGGCTGTTGTGTTCACCTCTGTGCTAGGACAGATGGCAAAAAGATCCCTGAAATTGCATAGAGGGATTAATGCTGTGACATTTTTGACTGCAAGCAAAAATGCTGTAATGTTCAGCTCCAACTAGAGGCATACTGTTGTGGGGGTTTTGTTTCAACCCAATGCAGGGCCAAGCGTCAGCCTCAAAGCATGGGTCTGAGTGATATGGGTATCAGCAGGCTGGGCTTGGGTGGGATGCAGGTGTTCAATTTAGGATTATCTCATCTTAGACCTCCTCATCAAAATAAAAGAGGATCAAGAAAAAACTGCATTTCATTAGGAAAACTGGTATCTCTTTCCTATTACTAAAATGAACAACAAGGGAGTAAAACAGTGTATAACAGGTGGAAAAGCTGGATAGGATCTGCAATCCACCTGCTGATATAAATCAACATGACTCAGTTGTTTTCACAGAAGTTTACACCACTTGAGGGGCTGGCCCATGGTATCTCTGTCTCAGATTTAGCCCTGCAGGGCTTCTAAGGCACAAAGCCCATCAGGAGACACAAAAGGTTTGCATCAGCTGACTGAGAAAAGCCTAAGTGCAGCACACACGGTGGCTTCTTTGGAATGGGGCAGCGACTCACTCCCATCTGGGTAACCGAGAGTGGCCTGTGTCCACCTTGAGACAGCAGAGGTGAGATGCAGCCCTGTATTCTTTGTGATGCCACATCCCTTCCCTGAGGCTGCATAGTGTGAGTGCCTGAGTCAGTCAGGTGAAAGGCTGCTCTGAGAAGCTGGAGGTGGCTGAAATAGTTCTTAATTGGGTACAACACATGCCAAAAAAGTTCAGGTCCAGGAGAGCATGTTTGGCCTCATCTACCACGTGGAATGGATGGAATTCCCTTGGAATGGATGGAGCTTCACTGCATCTGGTAAAGGTAATGTCCAGTTCTGTCTATGCTGCTGAATGAATCTTTTTTTTTTTTTTTTTTTTTTCCCTTGGACCACCCCCATGACAGGAGCCATTTCTTAAAGACAGTGTAAAATCTGAATTTGGAGTTTCCTAAGGAAAAAATCAGGGAATTCTTAATAAGCCTAATTAAACTATCCCCTAGAATATGACTTCCAAGTATGTGGCCATTCTAACTGCTTGGCTACATGTCCAGCAGAGGATTGGATCTCAGCACTTGTAGATCATCAGGGCTCACTGACACCCACTGAAATAAAGATTCACCTGCAGGTCCCAGGAGATGGTTAGCATCTTCAGTGGCTAAGCCTTTGCTGAGCAGCTACTAAGCTAAAGTGTAAAATACAGTCAGCAATTATTTTAATGAAGCAAAATTCAGCAATTTAACATAGGCAAGAATCCAAGTAAGAAGGAAAAAAAGGGTGTCTGGGATTTGACTGCAAAAAAGGAATAGCACTCCTTTCAAACCTCCTGTATGAGCCAGCAGAATTTCCATCTTGCTCCCTGCTTTTATCTACCAAAACCCGCACTTTGCACAGCTGGGAGAGAAGCAAAGAGTGGGAACTTTTAAAAATATTTTTAAATGGAAAGTTTAGTTCTGTCCAGTACCCATGGCTTCACACAATGTTGGTACGCTCTGCCCAGCACAGCGCAAGGCAGCATGCAGACATTCCCCACCCCAGCATGCACAAGCCAGAACTCCTATGCATGTTGTCAAGAACTTACCTGAACACCCAGGCAGGATTTATCCCATAAGGAGCTTTGTGGCTGCAGCAGTGGGAGAGAGGAGAGATGCCAGCACAGGCTCCCCTTTGCCATGTCAGTACAGACCAAAGTGCTTTCATGCTGACTGCTCATCTCCACAATTTCCACTCACCGGCTTGGGGCTTTGTTTGCTACAGCTGGCCCCACTTGTTGCTTTCTACCCCTCATGTTTGCTAAGGGCTCTCCTCTTCCCAGTCTGCTGCCCAATCTGCTCCAGAGTAAAGCATCACCTTCCTGGAAGAGAAGTCATCTCCTGGGGAGCACTGTTGCCCCATCCCCCTTTGCAGAGAACTGGGGCTGGTCTGCATCTCCAGTGGAGGCAAGATAAGTCTCCTTCCATCGGCTTGAATCTGAGGTTTTTCACATCATCACAAGCACTGCTTAGTTTTCCTATCTGTTAGCTAACATACTACAAGAAATTTGGCAGTGGGCAGACAACATCCTGCAACCAAATTTTCCTTCTGAAGAGATTGTCATGGCCCTAGCACTGCCAGCACTGTTTGGTTTTCAATGTTATATTACAATGCAGAGCTCGGGGAAGCTTTATTTTTGTGCCATTTAAAAAATATTCTTTTTATTAGATTTTTTTCATTAAGATGTACATTGTCAACATAAGATAAGTATAACATAAATTAATGAAGTTAAATAAGAAACTGAATTTAAAACATAAACAATACTGGAAAATAACTTAGTTCAACACAAAACAAACACAGACATATAAACCATGAATATAAGTAACATAAATTAACACAGAAAATGTGGTGGACAACACCACCAATTACACACTGACACAAACTGAAAACAAGAGCTGCAAAGTGGCTGTAGAGGGTAAGGTGGGGCCAGATGCTCCCACTGTGCAGAATGCTCACCTGTACTTGCCAGCACATTCTCATGAGTTACCCTCAAATTCTTGCAGAGTGGGCCCCACTTCTCTTCTAAGGCTTGACTGACAAGTTACCTGAGCTTCTTGCCATTCCTGCCCATCACAGTGTTGCTCAACCACCATGGGTTACATTCCCACATTTGATATTGCTTTTTTGCTCTTCCAGCTCATATCTCTTATGGAGATAGTTCAGAGCTTCAGTCCAATTAAAACCAGTATCATCTATTCCCATTTTAAGTTGTGAGGATTTCTTATTCTTCCTAACTGAGGAATTGCACTTTGCTTGGAAAAATACCAGTACACCACTGCATATGGCACAAACCAGGATCTGTGTATTCACCCACTCCTAGCACAGCTTCATAATAGCTGCTGCCCTCCTCTACCATCCCACCAGCACCACAAGTAAGATCCTCTTCTTTTGTGGTACAGTCTGGGCTCTTTATAGCTGAGAGTGAGTTTTGGCATTGGTTGAAGCTGTCTATGGACTGCAGATTCAGCATGTTTTCCTCCCTTTGACAAAAACCCAGGAAGACAGAGAAGCAGATGGATCATTGCAGCCAGTACACAATGGTGTAGCTGCTTTTTCAAGCCACCTCAGAAATGCTCTAACTGGATGTTGCTGGTCGGCCTCTTGGGCAGGGTGTGATTCTGTGCAAAGGACTCAGCTTGTTTGACAGCTTTTAGCACAACTGGGAACCAGATATGTAAATGTCTTGTACAGAGGAAAATGGATGCACCACTGAAATACCAAATCCCTCTGGAGTATCAAAATAAACTTGGCTGAAATCACAGCAGGGGCTAAGCACAACCTCTCTCCCAAACACCTTGCTAAGGTCATGGTTTAGTGTCTGCAGCTAGTCTGTAGTGAGAAGGTACCAGCTTTTGTCTTCCAGGGTTTGTGTGTGGCTCAAATAAAATACAGCAAATTAATAGTGGCTGTGTTTGAACTCTGTATAGTGCCTTTCATCCAGAAGGGTCCCCAAGCACTTTCACAAACGGTATGCACAAAGATCACTCACCCACTTTGCCCTCGCAGGGGCAAAAGGAAGCTGCCATCCTGTGCCAGCAGCACTACACAGCAGCGCTTTTAGGAAGTGAAGGATAACTCATCGACTAGAAACAATGAATACTTACCCCATAAAGGAAGCCCTGTCTACAGAGCAGACTGTGCAGCACACAGGTGACACATGCAACTTACCCCTGACCAAGCCGGGTAAGACACCCCGGCGATGCCAAGAGCAGGCGTGGTACGTGCCTGCCTGAGCGGCCCGTCGGTGCACGCGCCGTGCAGGCCCTGCATCCGGCCTCTGCAGCCCCAGCCGTGGACACTGGCTGGCTGTCACACCAAGGGAACAATCACAGGGCAGGCTGCAAACACGGGCTGCAGCCCCTCTGCGCTTTGGGTACATTCTGATGCTTCCCACCACCTAAGTAATGCAAGTTCCTTTTCTCAGCACAAGCCAGTGTAATATTGGAGTAGTCAAGTGAGCACATTTTCTTTTAAAGTACAATACCTTCCAAAGATAAAAATAACCCTTTTTCCAGATGTCTTTTCTTGATGACAAATCTAAACAACTTTGGAATCCAGTCCTGTATCCCCTCCCTTCTTGCTGTCTATTCTGATAGCTACTCCACCAGCATCTCAGTGTATCATCTTTTTATACTTTCCACTTTTTCAACCACTATTCTCTACCAGTAATGGGTTAAACCTATGTCATTATTGGAGGTTGTGAATACTTTCCATATTCTAAAATGCTGTGATCTATTTATGCAAGCTGGTAGAGCTCGGAAAGTGTAAAAGTGGGAAAAGTGGTAAATATATGACAGCTTTATGAGATTATCAAGGAACTAGTTAAAAAGATTACATTGGGCAGCAATTCTTTCTCCAGCCTTACACCTTCTTCACTGCTTTCATGGTTACTCTTTATAATACATCACAGTGACACAGCTGTGCAAAGCATCACACAGTTCACCTGAGAAAGATAAGATTCCATCAACACATTTCACATGTGTGACACCACACTCATGAATTAAGAATAGGACTGAGTTTGACTTGGACTCTGATCCAACAGTACACAAACCAAGAAGACATAAAAAAGAGCATGAGTCACAGTGGCCAAGAGATGAAGCTCAGGGGCAGGAAGATGGGGAAGCAGCAGCAGGGAAAAACAAAAGTGACAACATGGAGCTGGGAGACAGCTGAGAACATCAAGAACAGGACAGCCAGGCAATCAAGGTAGAAACTAAAGCTTTCACAGCTATATAATGCAAGAGAGCAAATACATATGGAACTGAAATTAAGTATGCAACTGTGGATTTCTCTGGGCACTGAACTGGGATGCATTTACATCCTGAAACAAGAATTGTTCAATACAAAATTACCAAAAGATACCAGAAAACTAAAGCAAAGGAAATGCTACCATGATAATGTCAGTTTGCATCACTGCAAGGAGGAGGAGGGCATTTTAGGCTCCAGACAGAAAGCATCTTGGGCACTGAGCATGATAAATACATCGAATACAAGATCTCCAGTCATTCTTGTTTCTGGAAAAGTTATCCTTGCATGAGAAACCCAGGTGGAGCACTGGCTCCACAGCCATTAAGGATGTGACATGGGACTTTGCCTACAAAGCTACGGGTTGAGAATACAAAAACACTAGACTGGTGCTGATAATACAAGGATGATAGCAACTCCTGCTTCCCAGCTTCTCCTTCTGCCTATGCTATGGTTAATGAAGCTGGGCCAGTCTGGTTCTATTCAGTTATTAACCTGTGCCTGGGAACTGAGACAATCTTCAATCTTCATTGATGTGCTGTGCAAAATGTCCCATCCAAAATGTCCAGGATTCTCTGAAGAAGGGTCATTTGAAAACCCTTATTCTTACATCCTTAATCTACAGTCTACTTCCCACACAGCTTGAACACAGACCATCTCATCCTTCACCTTATTTTCTTTCAACACTGCATTGAATTTACACAAGAGATTCTTTTCCTTCTTCAGGTAAAGACCTTTTCCAGTCCAGGAACATAATGCGTAACAGTGTCCCACATCCGTCAGTTCAGCCACAATTTGCAAAAATTCCGCCTAAAGAATAGATTGCTGCTCTGGTCACTCTCTTGTCTTTTAAAGCACAAAGACTGAGAACTGTTATCCTCTAAAAAGTGGTACATGTGGGTGTGCCTTTTTTCCCTTAAAGAAATATCAGTTGAGAATAAAATCTAGAGGTCTCGGCACTGAGTCACCACCTGGACACTGAGTCAGAAATTTTAACACCTGTTTTTTTCCAGGGAAAATTCCTTCCCTGGAATATAGCCATTTTAGGAAAGGTTGAATTCAAGTTTGGGTATGATGGCCCAGGCTTATCTAAGTTACCTGCTGAGGCTGGTATCCACAGGTTTAATCCCTGTTATTGCTGAAGTACCCATTGCTGCTTTCAGAGATAATGCTCAAGATGCAACAAAGGACTCCCCTCCTATTTCCTCCTTTATTAAATGCAAATGGCTACCAGCACAAGTTAAGCAGAGACTTGGTGGCTTCCTTTGTGAGACAAAAAGCAGCAGTAGTTCCCCTAAATGTACTCATTAAAATATATTTTCCTTCTACACTTGGCCCTGAAGGATCATCTCAACTTATGAGAACTAAGCTTCTGTCTATCTGATTATTAAATAATTTCTAAAGCAGATGGGAAACTACAGTGGTTTAAACAGCTAGGCTGAGGCTGCAGGGCTAAAAATAGTATAGCAGGCTCCTTTTAATTAGTAAGATGATGAAATATGACAGAAGAGAGAGATGTAGATATATGGATTTGTGTGTATGTGTGTCTTTAAAATTAAGTTATTACCTCAATACTAGATATTATTTATAACATATATGATACATGGTGTCTGATTTTTATGATGCCATTTATCTTCACTTGGGAGAGAAGACAGGCTAACTCTGCTTTCATAATGTCAATCCTTGTTGTATTCAAAAGGAAAATTGTAATAAGATAAACCTGCCACCATGCGCAGTGCCATCCTTTTTGAAACGAGATGGATTAGTAAGTGCTCCCAAGAAATAGACTGTCAGCTCTGCAACTCTGGGATGTCAACCATTCCCCAGGGCACCCTGGAGAGCATGGAAGAGCCAGCCTAGCTTTATACCTGTGATTCCATAGCATGGGAACCTGACATAGGGCCAAAGGGGCCAGGTTTTGTGATGTTTATCCTACCACTGTGCTGCCTATGTATTTTTGAGGCCTCTTCAAAACCTGAAGAGAGGAGAAAAGACATCTGCCACCCCTCTGCTCCAGCAACACTGGGCAGCATGTGCCCAGTAGTGTTCTGCTGCTCTGCCATGCACATGTGGCCCTTTGATGCTCACCAGATGACTGATGACCGTGTTTGGTCCTGGGACCACAAAGCTGCCATGAAACACATGGACATCACAGCTTCAGGCTTCTGTCAGGTGAGTCGAGGAGGCTGAGGGTGCCTGGCTTGTTGGGGGCTGGATCAGACAGATGTTCCCTCACTCCAAGGGAAATCCAGACAGGCACTGCAAACTGTGCCCTTTGGTACAGAAGGATCTGACTGCAGTGGGCACAACCCCCTTTTGGCTATTGCACTAAGGAGTCAGCTGTAAAAGGTGAACCATCACCACAGTGAAAACTGCCCTGTCAAAATCACTTAGTGTCATGCTTAATGTGGACCAGATAGCACCTGGCTTTCAGAAAGATTTGGTGCAAAAACTCAGTGCATTCATTAGTCATGAGATGCCTTCTGTTGGCCAAAAGTATAAAGCCAAGGAAGACAAGACAGCGTCTTGAAGGAATTGAAGACTGGTATTAAAAAAAATTATGTAAAGCCCTGTTCTTTCTTATTCCCCATTGATCCATGTGAAGGTGGAAAGCCTGTGGTTGCCTAGCAGAACTTCATGTTGTCTTGCTAAAGTATGTCAAATGGTCTGGAGCTAATCCCTGACTCCTGAGTTATGACTAAGATGAGCAGGAGCCCTGTGGGTGAAACAACTTCCACTTGCTCCAAGTCTGTGCCCCCAAAACCAGGTGTACAGCTCTCCCCCCAGTGCAGGAGACCAGTTTGGGAGCACTGTAAGATTTTTCATGGGTGGGGCTTAACTCAAGTAAGAGACAAAAAGCCTGCAATACTCTTTTCAGTTTGTCAACACAAAGCTTTACTGTTTCTCTTTTGTTTCTCTTTCTGAAGTGTTGCATTTTTTCCTGTCTTTGTCAATCAAGAGATGGTGAGACCCAAGAAACCAAAAAAAGGCAAACTTAAAGAGTCTGATATTTTTCACTCAGGTGAAGACTTCCTGTCAAAGATGCTGCTCTTCTGGTCTTCTGGCTACAAGTCAGTTTTCTCTAATATGGAAAGCAACACTGTAAGTACAGTATTTTCAGCAAGGAAAGGATCATGAACCTCTACCTCCATGCTCCTGCTCTGGCTCTATGCCACCTGCAGTGTTCCCTGAAGTTCCCCAGATTTGAGTACAATGATGTAAAAGGAAGGGCTCTAGAAGAAAGGGGGTCCAAGAGAGCTGGTCAATATTCAAGCATCACTTTTTCCAAGCTCAAGACCAGTGTATTGCCATGAGCAAGAAATCAAGCAAAGGGGGCAGGAGACCTCTTTGGATGAGAAGGGAGCTTCTAATAAATTTCAAACAGATTCTCAGATGTGGAAGAAGGAACTGGCCTTGTGGGAGGACTGAAGAAACACTAAGAGTATGTGGGGATGTGACAAAGAAGGCCAAAGCCTATTTGGAGTTAAGTCTGGCAAGGGATATGAAGGACAACAAGAAGGGCTTCTACAAGTACATCAGCAGCAAAAGGAAAATTTTGAGAATTTTTGAGGAGAAGGCCCAGTTACTGAATGTCTCAGTTTTTAGTGCTGAGGTTGGGAATCCCAGACTTTGGAAGTAAGAGAAGAAGGCTGGAGAAAGGGAGACTTTCCCTTGGACGTAGAGGGCTGGGTTAGAGATTGACTTGGCAGACTTACGTCTCATAAACTTTACATTGAGGGTAGCAGAGCCCTGGAATAGGCTACCCAAGGAGGCCATGGAGTCTCCCTCTGGGGAAAGTCCAAATCCACCTGGACACATTTCTGTGTAACTTGCTCTAGGTGACCCTGCCTTAGCAGGAGAATTGGACTAGGTGATCTTCAGAGGTCCCTTCCAACTGTAGTTATTCTGTGATTCTGTGATTTCCCAAAATGCTGGGTCACATGCTATAGCCAAATCTGAAAATCTTCCCAGGGGTCTACTGGCCCTCCCAGTGCCAGGCAGAGGAGCACAGTCTGCAGGTGGCCCAGATCCACAGGCAATTAATAGTTCAGTCAATCTGGGAGATGATTTCACTTCAATTATGGCTCCTTAAGGCAAATAAACTTTTAGCCCTTACTGGTTTTGAGATTTCTCTTATAGCCATCACTGGAAACGTGACCTCATATTAATCTGCTTGTAAAATAGGCTCAGTGCTCCTCCCTTCAAGAGAGACAAACTGGGGGTCTGCTCCAGTCAAACCTTAAGCATACACTTAACTTCATCATGCCTGTGCAGGGCCAGCTTGAATATGTGATCCTGTAATGAGCAATCACTAAAGCACAGTGGAGCTCTAGAAGTATGGACTGCTGAACTGCTCCACTCCTACACAGTCAGGGAGCTGCAGTGCATTTTGGAGAACTAGAGAATAAAGAATTAACTTTGTCTTAATTCAGTCCCCTGAGTATGCCATAGAGTTCTTACTTTAGTAATACTGTCCTCTGAGGACACTGTGACATGTCAACATAGTGACTATTTTCTCATCTGATGGCAATGACAAACTGCCATAATGCAAAGTATAAAAAATTCAGATTCTTTCTAGTTCTGGTAACTACCATGCCATCAGAAGATGAGATTTTATATCTGTATTAAGAGAAATGAAAAAAAATATTTACAGCATGCTAGCCAGTAAGACAAACATGAACTAAAGTGCCGACCAATTTACTACAATTTTCTTTACAGCTACTTACATTCTAATCATAGCATCCAAAACTTAGCTTGTCAAGTCACCCTTCAAATCAAATGCAAGAGAAAAATCCATCCTTGGCTGTGCAACTATAAACCCAGCCAGTCTAGTAAAGTGAGAGTTACTCTTTCATGTACTTGGCAAATCTGGGAGCAGAATTTACCACTCGATGTAAATATTTCTGCATAGTTTGTTTCAAAAAAAAATTTAAAAAATCTTTCCTACTCCTCTCCCTGGCAGACTCTTAGAAAGTAGTAAATATGCAGATGGGCATAGTGATATATTTTGTATCAACATATTTTAAATGTGTGCATATGCATTAGCTTTATAAATACATTCCCCAGGAAGACTGCCAGTGGATGTACTACAAAGCCTTGTATGTTACATTTGGGTTTGCTTGCGCAGTGGCACAGCAGTGTCAGGAAGAACTGCTCTTGGCTTATTTGCTCTACAGCAGCTCACACTTACCTGCACAGCTTCCTGTTTCTCTCAGGATTTACAAAGGTGATATACTTGTATGCTCTGTGTGTGTATGTAGTGTACATATAAATATACATATATATACACACATTCAAAAATGTCATAGACTCATAGCATGCTTTGGTTGGGAACCTTAAAGATCATCTAGTTCCAACCCCCCTGTCCCAGGCAGGGCTACCTTTTATTAGACCAGAGCTAATAAACCCTGAGAGCTCAGAGCTCCATCAACCCTGTCATTGAATACCTCCTGGGATGGAGCATCTGCAGGTTCTCTGGGTAGCCTGTTCCAGTGCCTCACCACTCTCACAGTAAAGATTTTTTCCTAACATCCAAGCTAAACCTCCTCTGTTTTAGTTTTAATTCATTTGCCCTTGTCCTGTCACAATGTGCTCTTGTAAAAAGTCCCTCTCGTCTTTCTTGTAGGCTCATTTAAAGTACTGGATGTCCACAATTAGGTAACCCCAAGGTCTTCACTTTTTAGACTGAACAAACCAAATTTTCTCAACCTTTCCTTGTAGAGGAGGTACTCTATTCCTCTAATCAACTTTGTGGTCCTCCTCTGGATTCAGTTGATGTCTTTCCTGTCCTGGGGACTCCAGGTGGGGATCTCATGAGAGCGGAGTAGAGAGCAGAATCCCCTTTCACGATCTGTTGGTCACGCTGCTTTTGATGCAGCTCAAAACACAGCCTGTGCTGTCCAGTGTCCCTGCTACTCCACTTCACTTGCAGTATCTGCCTCTGGTCCTGCCTCCTCTCCCTGCTTCTCCCGCTCTGTAGAAAAATTGCTGCACAGACAGATCCCTAAATGCAAGTGGGGCAAGCAGGCCTTGCCCAAGCTCTGGACAGACCGGCTGGAGGTTGGAGACTAATGAAGGACAAAGAGGGAGGGCATCTGCCCGCTGCCCTTGAGGTCCTGCTGTCCCCTTGTGTAAAAGATTTAACAGTGTCATGTTTCCTGCTGTGACTGTGCTCCTTTTCCGGTATCGGTATCATGAATGAGGCAAAGGGTATCGCACATCACTGTTTACATGAGCACTGACAGATGGGGGCAACGGAGGAAGCGGCTGCAGTGCCCTGGGTGGATGTGTATGTGGGGTGTCATTATCCATGCACTAGGGAACCGTACAGATACTGTTGCAATGGAGCTATGAGAACCATGCTCTTCTACTTCATTGTGCAAGGAAAAGCCACAACAAATACTGTAGTGGGAATGTAGCAAAAAGGCAACTTTGTATTTAATTCTAGACAAAAAAATCAATTTTTTTTTGCAATGATGATAAGCTAGTATGAGCATTATGCCATTTCTCCCCCCAGCCCCTTCTTTAGAGCTACTATTTAGATGAGCTATGGTATTAAGAGAGAAGCTGCAAAGATGCTAGCTGCAAAAAAAAAGGATGAAATAAAAAGTCAAGCATCCACATTTCCCCCAACTGAAAATGAAGTTCTGAGGAAAGGGAGGAGGGAAAAGAAAAAGAACTTACCACGCTGCGAGTGAACTTTTCTAGAGAAGTTCTACGACCTTGCTCATTCTCTGGCTTAACAGGGAACGAAGCAGGGAGATAAAAATACAGAAAAAAACCCCTTCAGCTTAAATGCAGTCTTTTAAATCAGCAGCAAAATATAAGGAAGCAGCAAGAAGGAAAAGTTGTAAAAAAATGTAAAAAGCAGAAATAATTGTTTGCAACAGCAAACATAAGAAATCAAAATACCTTAAAGAATGAGAGACATCACTACTTGTACTCTCAGAGAATGTCACTTTTCCACTGTGAGTTTTTTGAATGGTTCATATATGTCTGTGCATTGCTGTGTCTTACAGCTGTTGATATTGATTTCTTGTTCACTGAATTTTCCTTCTGTAACTGTTCAAGCTGGGACATCTGATTCAGGTTAACATCTGCCAAACAGCTATCAGAGGCTCCCATCTACTTGCGCAGAGAGATGAAAAAAACCACAGTAGCTTTCACAATATTAAAAAGCAGTCTGAGTGAATATGGCACTGGAAGAAAACCACTAGTGAACTCACTGCCAGTGAACCTGCACTCCCCTATTTATCCAAAGAGTAGAGGCATATTTCCAGTAAGTCATAACACAAGACAGCATATGCATGTCTTTGCAAGACAAAGGAAAGATACAGACCAGTTTGGGGCACTGATATTTTTGTTCCTGGAGTCCAGGACTATTCATATGCAAGAAGACATTCAATTGCACAGTGAGAAAACAGGTGTGTGCATCATGGCTTTATTAACATATCCCTGAGAACATTGCTCACTGCAGTGCTTCATTCATTTGGCACAAGGGAGATCTAATCGCCACTAACAAGGAAGAACTAAATAATTTATTGGCATGTTTGCTGGAATATCTAAGAGAAAAAAATTGTTATAGAGAAGAGAAGAAACTCAATGCTACAAAAGAAAGCTCACTGCAGTCAGAAAGCTGTGGGCACTGCAGATGTCCAGGAGACACGCTTATTTTGATGTGGTGAGCCAGCAAAATGGGGGTGGTAAGATGGAAGTAAAACTGCCATGAAGGGAATAAGGAGCTACATGTAATGGAAAACCACAGTAATGATGGTGCATCACAGTGCACTGGAAACAAGCCCTGCACTGGAGAGGCACCTACCTGACATACCATCTGCCACACATTCAGCTGCAGTAACAATCCCCAGGGCAAAGGACCAGTGCAAAATTCAGAGAAGACATAAAGAAGCCAAAACCATACCAGATAAATTGGATGAGAAGTTGTGTAGCTGAGTCTAGGCAAAGTCTTTTGATTCTTCTGCATGTTTATCACAGCTTTCACAGTTCTCTGATGTCTACAATGTTAGTTTTAAGCATCTCATGGAGAGATGGGGCAGATTATCCCCACTGCATCACCAAATATGAGACCAAAACATAAGGCCCTTTTAAGACAAGCAATATTCTTTATCCAGAAGAATGAAATAAGCAACCTCCACACTTAGAACCGTTTGAGGAAGCCACAGAATCAGTTCTGATGTCCCAAAGTGCAATCGAAAGTGAAAGCTAGAGGCACATCATTTTAGCCCACACAGAGGATGGAGCCAAGGTCTCAAAGCAAGTACCAAGGAATAAAGGAGCCTTCCTGGCTGGCAGGAAGGCAGTGATGTACCCAGTGCAGTGGTCCCCAAAGGTGTATTTAACATGCACTAATCCAAGAGTTAATTGCCTCTCCTTGCATGTGAGAGGAGAGAAAAGGCAAAAGAAACATCAGCCTTGCCCTTTGGCTGAGTATTAAAGCCATGCAAGTGCTCAGAGCATCACAGACTCCCTCTTGGAAGTAGCCTCAGTGGTGTCCCTACACCCCAAGACAGCAGAGGTGACAGAGAGGAGCTGCATTCCTGCCACTTTGGCTGGACATGTCCCAGTGAGCAGGACTGAGGAGAGCAGTGCCCAGCGGGGCACTGGGCCCCTACGCAGGTCTCCTGCAGGGGTGGTAAGACCCACCAGCAGCCGAGTTAAAGACACAATTTCAGGAGAAGAAACACCTGAACAAAAGATTGAGTGTTCAGCAAGGCTCCTTAGGGGAGCAAGGCACTTGAAGTCTGCAGCATGATATTGCTGCAGGCTGGAAAATCAGTGTCTGACCCAACTGCATTTTGAAGTGGAGCTCTGGTGTGCACTGGGGTCAAAGGACAGTGAGTTGCTATACAGGCCACATTGTGCCCCCTGCACTCACTGTCAAAATTTAGTATCTCTGTTTTTTCTACCAGCAAGGTGATACATCTTCCCACCCAGCAGAAAGGCAGGATGGTGGTCTTTAAAGATGATGAGCACCTTGTTGAGGTGCTGAGAGCTTGTCTGGCGCAGGGACGTGTGGGGAAGCAGCCACACAGAGCACTCAGTGCTCTCAGAAGCGCCTTGCAAAGCACGGTCTGCAGTCGCTCTGCACATTTGGCATGGCGGTGGCAGGCTGGGACCAGCTGGATGCGTGGAAAGCTCGTCCCCATAGCATCCAGCTCTGAGTCAAAGCATGACATTTTCTAGTGAAATAAAAAGCAGCTGAGGCAGGCTGGCTGCAGAGTGATGAGCTGGCTTGAGCAGTTTGAATGTCCGTGGGTGTGGGTGCTGGCTGTTCAGCTCGCTGGCTCTTCCTGTCTGCTTGCCCGTGTGGCTGGCTGCCTGCCCTGCAGGGAATGGCTGCCCACAGCTCTGCAGCACGGGGCTGAGCTGGGGAGGCTGCCTTGCACACCAGATGAAGGAAATTTAAAAATAACAAAGTGCAAAAAAGAAAAAAATAATTGAAAGACCGAATCACACCTATCCCAGTCCTGGGAACAGAGCTGGGGTGCGGACCCTGGAGCCATTGCCTGCTGCAGCAGCCACAGAAGCCTTTGCACAAACAAACACTGTGTGTGCAAAGGGGCAAAGGCAGACAAACACATGTGCATGCCAGGTTATGCAGTCCTCCCAGGTGCAAAAAATGCAATCTTTGCCAGTAAATACACCAACAGACTCCACCAGCTAATGGCAAAAGACGTATGCATTTGGATAAAATATGAAACAACCATCAGATGAAAACCTCTCAGCCCAGGCAGAAAAACAGAGCTCACTGCATAGAAGCCATTCACTAATTATTGACTGGCTTCTCCAAATTTTCTTTTTTTTTAATCATTTACCCAGCCATCCAAACTTTAAGTTCCTTTGTGTAGATTCTGCTTGCATGGAAATTAAGTAGAAGAAAACTTAAGAAAACCAGCTGACACTGACTATTAAAAGTAATTATGAGAAAATTGCTCAGCATCTTTATAACATTCAAGACAAGTCCTGCCACTGAATCAAACTGGCGATGTGTGCCCTGATGGGACTGAGAAGGGGGTATGATCTGCAACAGGAACCTTCAGGGACAATACAGAGCAGCTGGCAAAAAGGGGTGTGGTTAAAAGGAGTGCTTCAAAAGGTGTGTGCTGGAAATGGAGCCTGCTCCTCATGGCAAGAAGCTCCTAAGTATCCCCTTGCTCACACTTTTTGCCAGGGATCTGAAAAGGGCTAGGGAAACACATATACAAACTCAGTCTTCTGAACATAAGGTCTGCAAAATTCTCTACCTCCCTCCCTTCCTCCATGGATTTATTTTGTTGGCTATTGAATCCTTTTTTTTTGGTATGAGACTTTGGGTGTGAAGTGGGGTTTATTTTGAACTTGGAGAAAAAGAATGTGTTCCAGAGGGAATGGGATCAGATAAAAATAAATGATAATAATATCCCTGACCCTGGTTTCAGAAAAGGCCAGGAGCAGATCCTGGGCTTCTCAGGCAGTCACATCTACCTGTCCAAAGTGAGAAAGTGAAGGGCATGTACAGTGCTACCAAATGGCAAGAGTATTTTGCATATATTGTGTGTTTATTTGAATAGGATCATGGTGAATTCACACTTCCCTGAACTAGCTGGAGAGCAAAACAATGCTCTAAACCAAGAAAATACCAACCTGCTCTTCCCTCAGTGCTGCAGGGCTCACTCCCATGGCTTCGCAGCCTGTCTGCACTACAGCTGTGGCTGTCTTTCCAGGATGCTTCCCTGCCTATGGGCAGGGCCAGGTGGCAGGAAGCCACCCCATCCCAGGCTGACATGAACACCAGCACTGTGACAGTTCAGCTGCCGCTTCAGCTAATGCAGAGATGCCAACCAATGTCATTATTTCACCTTTACAGTGAGTAATGGAAAGTACCTCAAGGCCTTTTCTGTTCCTTTCACTCCCTTCTCTGCAAAAATAACTAGCAGAGCACGTGTTTGGCTGCTTCTTCACCATTAACAAAAGTTCCTGTGCACTTGCATCCCCTTCAATGGTGCACTAACTAATCTACAATGCTCTTTCCCCAGGGAATAAACCCCTGCTCTGCAGCCAAGTCACCCTGCCAAAATGCTGCCTTGCCTTGACTGAGGAGGTTTGTCACAGCCCTTGTCCTGACAGGTGGATCACTGCTGTCTAAGGACATCCAGCCACCATTTTGGCTACTGTGGAGAAGGGCTGGAGGGCAATGCAGTGGTGATTCCCTCCTGTAAGTACCCTGCAGCAAGGTGCACATCAGCAGAAACAGGAGCAGGTCAGTGCTTGACTCTGCATAGCACCAGCAGGGTGTGTTGCATAGATACACAAATAAAACACAACGAGTCGCTCGGGGAGCTCAGCACATCCAGCCCTTCGCTGCCGAGCCAGACACTTTCAGCAAATCCATGATTTCTACCTGATGCAGTGAGGGGGCTGGGAATGGAGGCCCAGAGCTCCAGTTGGGCTGGGCATATGGCCATTCCTCCTGAGGACAGGGCTGTGCTCTCATCTCTCCTCCAGCCTGGCAGGGAGGAGGCCTTCTGTTCAAGGCAGAAGGCTACACCCAGTTTTTCCCCTCTGCAGCTCACTGCTTCCAATCACACCCTCGCTGGAGGCCAACCTCATGTTCCCTGCTGAGCACCATGAATCTGCAGGATTGAGGCCAGTAATACTGTGGTTACTTGCAATAATGACACTGGGAAGAACGGAGAAAAAACATCTAAAATGGATTAACAAAATATGTAAGTCTGGTCTGTACACAGCCTATGTCTGCTGTCTTGCATCAGTTAGTGGTGTGAACAATATGTTCCCCTCATAATTCTGTCATTGTATCTCAATCCCAACCCAGAATTTCTTCTCCCTCTATTACTGTACTCCCAGAGCAGGCAGGGAAAGGTCTCACATCTGTGGTTATTGTATGGTGCGGAAGAAAGTAACTCTTCAAACCTACAGTATTTTACAAATACCAGAAATGTGAAGTATGTTTTGAAGCACTAATCAAGCTTTGGCATCTCTCTGCTGAGCAGGTCACTGCTATTATTGCCCTTTGAAAAAGAGGAGACTATAGGGCAGGCAAGGTTGAACATTTTTTTCCCCCAAGCTCACACAAGAAATTAAGTGGGGTAACCAGGAAAAGTATACAGATTTTATGGTTCCCAGCTCTGTGCTCTAGCCACACAGTCTACCTTTCCCTTTTGCCTGCCCCCTCAGTTTGCTATAACCCAGTGCTGGAGGGCAAAAGATCCCAAATGACACAAACTTATCCACAAAACATTAATGTGGGAACATGAAGCCGTAGTTCATTTGCTTAGTGCAAGCAACTCTTTTTACCCCATGTCCATCACGCTGTGCTTCTGACAGAACTTATTTTCAGTAATGAAAGTAAGCTATGTCACATCAGTGTGGTACACAAGCCGTGTGAGGATAATGACTTTGGGGAAAGACAGGCCTCAGAGAGATGTACTCATCACAACTTAAAGAACTTCAGTGAATTTCTATTTACATCAGTAAATCCAGGACTTTGTTTGCAGGCTCTAAACCAAATCCTCCATCCATACAGGCTCTGATTTGTCACTGGGTTCCTCTTTTCATTCCCTCGCTTTCTAGCTATTTAGAGGAATTTTCAAAGGCCTCCTCTCAAAGCAGCACCAAATGTCCTAAAGATAGGACCATGTAGCTTAGCGTACAGAAATGTCATGTTCTTTCTGTCATCATCTCTGTACCTACTGTTTGTTTCCAAAACATTCACTTGCCCAACACAATGTAATGGGGTTGCAAAGAGCTTTACAGACTCTGAAGTAACACCAACTCCCCTCCTGCATAATGTGCAGCTGATGAACAGCACATCTGCACTGATCTACTCCTGCCTTTTTTGTGCCTTCATATGTTTACTTGTGCAGCCACAGCTCTTTCTAAAAGAAACTTGATTCTTACTTTCACGGTTGCGTTAACATGACACCAAAACCTGCTCCTGCGGCAGTTTGCAGGGCGATGAGGATGTCATGCTGACACATCCAGGGCTTGATCTGACAGCAAACAAGGATTGAAAAAAAATAAACCTTTGGTTTGAATGGGTTTGGTTGGGAAGAGAAAGCTCTCCTGGCTTTCAAGCACATGAACTCTCATGTGTTCAGTGGAGACTGGGGGGTAGGGGGTGCATAAGCTGCTGGGGGTAGAAAGATGGCAGAGGCTCTTATGGTTTCTACCATCAGAAGACTTTGCCTCACACCTCCTTCATTCCCCAGTCTCTGAGCTAAGTCAGGTCTAACCCTTCTAAATGTAAGCAGCACTGGTTTATGCTGTCTCAGACCAGACATTTTGAAACAGAAGGCTGACTGCTGCCCTCAACTATCTTTTGCTAATCCACCTGCCAGTAGACTCAGGCACAGCAGACAGAGGGGCTTGTCTCCTTTTGTCACCATATGCATGCTTTTAGGGCACACAATGACAATCAGGACAAAAATACCACTGGGATTTCATTGTATTGTGCCGATGCAATGTAATTTGGCAGCACACAGAGAATGCAGCAGAAAAACAGCAGGGAAGATGGTGATGGGAAGCCACACACTCAGGCTGCAGAAGCCAGGAGTCAGTTTATGTAAAGTCCTGGGAGCCAAACGTAAGTGGAGCATACACACATGTACATGGCATGCACATGCACACAGACACACACATAGAGCTATGGGAATGAATCAGGAGTTGCAAGAAGCATTTGAGCACAGCCACAAACGCAGAAATCAGCAGCTTATCTCCTAGACCCCTTAGAAAGAGGGGACTCGAGGACAGGAGTTGTAACTCTACATAACTACTCCTTTGCTACCCTGATCTGGAGGCTCCTGACAGAATCATGATGCTGGCAGAGCTCATGCAGATACCAAAAAGGCTAAGAAGAGCTCAAACCCAGATTTCCTGTGAGACAATGTGGCTGGAATTTTTGATTACTACATGCATTGCAATTATTTCCTGTCTCTGAGGAAAAGGAAGCATCTCTGGGGAGACAAAAGCAAGGGAAAGGAGTATGGGAATTGCTGCAGGGGGATCTGAAGGTAAGGCATCCAAAGGGAATATCACATGGTGAGACTAGGGAGGTGAAAACCTTAATAGGTGAATTTTGCACCAGTAGTGAACAGATTGATGGGTTCTGCTTCTCATATCACATACCATCTTTTCCATGAGAAAGAGGTAATACAATTTGTATTGCCTGCACTGAGTTTGGGAGACAGCTGTGCAAGACAAATACCTTTCCATACTACCTTTACCTTGGGTCACCATGTTTTCCCCAAAACTCATGCTGAGGCTGTGCATGTGGATGGCATGCCCCCAGTGAAGAAGATAAAAGTGCTCATTCCCTTCTTAAAGGAAAAAAAAGCAAACACTATTTTCACTTTCACACTAGCAGCAAGCAGCAGGCGAGAATCAAGACGTGCTAAGAGATGCAAGCATGTCCTTTCCAACAGATACCTTCTTCTTTGCCAGCAGTAAGTCCTGGTAAGCATTCGAACGCAGAAAGCGCGCGTAGCTGTCACTCTTCATCAGCTTGTAAATGTGCTCCTGTGGGATAGGGGGAATGAGAGACAGGGAATTGTTATCAAACCTCATTTAGACATCACAGGAACTTAAAACACAGAGAATTGGAAGGAAGAGAGACTGATCAGAGTTCTAATTAAGTCTGCTGTTATTGATTATCTGTATTGTGGTAGTGTACACGAGGTCCATCCTGGGGCAGGACCCTGCTGTGCCTGGGGCTGTATGAACACAAAACAAAGAGACAGCCCTCACCCCAAAGGCTGGCACACATTATTCACTCATCAGGATTATTCTGCGAAGATTGCAGCTCTCTGAAGTCCCCAGATTATAAGAAAGTGCCTACCCTGGAAAGAAGAAATAAACACCAGAAATTGTCTCATAGATTAGGTCTCATTTTACCAGTTACAGATACTTGAACAATCACTCAGCACTCCCTTCCTGTTCATGGAGGGGAACTGATACTTGCACACATTTCATCTTCAATTTAGACACACACTCAAGTAAGCCAATGTGTTAATGTCCTGGAAAAGGCTGTATGACTATGCAGGGAAGTTATATGACTGACTCCAATGTGAATGGCTACATCCTAGGTATAAATTTATTTTTTCATCCAAATATAAATATATTGGATGAGTTTCTCTCTTAGGGTCTTCTCTTAAGTCAAACTGCTGTTACCAGTTTGCTCTGAGAGCACTTACTATGTGTACCTTCAAATTTAGAAAGTGGTGTTTCATTGCAACAGAACTTAATACATACCCTTTTCTAATTTCCTTGCTAAGCTTTACTTTCCTGCTGAGAATCCCTTAACACAGTCAGCTTTTCTCCTAAATATCCCTGGATTTACAAAAGATATTATCCCAAACACCAGGAAAATCAAATCAAAATACTTTGACCAAATAATGACTGAGAACACACTAAAGGGCTCAAGAGAAAAATAGGCACCTTGGACCTTTCTCTTAGACTTTGCCCAAGGAAGCACTTTTATAGAGTCAATGAGCAGTTTTATCTATAGTGAATTATACAACGTGAAATATTCTCTCCTGACCTAAAGCCATTGTACATGAAACTTTAGAAGAACCAAACCAGACAGAAGTTGCATAGCTTATTTCAGTGTTTTAACAAGCCAAGCAGAATTCCCTGATCTTCCCCATCATGGGTAATTAGCAATGACCTGTCTATACACAGAAGAACTGCTTAATTCAGCTTTCTTACGCTATTTGGTGTAGTCCTATGAGGGCCACTGGTTTTCCTTAGACACAGCATAAATGTATTTTTTAAGCTACATCCTGGTGTGGAACAATTTTTACTGGTTAATTTCCATACTTGCTTTTAATTTTGACAGATCCTCATTTGTGCAGCACTATCTATCCAAAAGACAGCACAAGATTTTGCAATGGAATTGTTCATATAAAGCTATTTAGCAACTGTCACCCTTCTTGCTTCAGAAAAAACACATGGTAGGGCACAGTTTCATACTCCTCATGTACAGCATTTCCATGAGATTCGACATCCAGCTGTGGGACATTTGTTCTATTTATGCAGGACAGAATGAGCCAAGTACGCCCTAAGACAAGAAGAGGGAAAATAATGCACATCATGGATATGAACATCAAAAGGTTTGTATTCTCTTGTGTGAATAAGGATTGTCAACATCAGTCCTCTCTTAAGTACTTCAAACTAGCATAAACTCAAGACTGTTGATTTAAACCCGACAACACCTCAACCAGTTTGCCTGTACTGCTACATCTTAAGGTTTCCAAGGAGACTCCAAGGACTCCTAATGAGTTCTTTGTAACTACCTGGGAAACAAACCACCCAACTGGTGCTTTTCCAGGACCATGAGGAGACTGATGAGTAAGTGGGCTTCCTTGTAGCCCCTCAACAGTAAAGGGCCTGAGGGGGTCTCCAGAGCCTTCATCCTCCTAGTGGTCCTCTTTACAGCAGCCAGTACATGCAAGGTGCTGGTGGGACAGGTGCTGAGGTGGGCAGGAAGGTGCTGTGGAAACATGGTGGGCAACAGGGATATTTATATTGACCTTTTGCTAGATGTTATTAATTTTTTACTGTCTTTGGGCTCCAAATGGTTTCTTTACCAGTGATCAGACAACTGTGTCTGGGCTGAAACATGATGATAACATTTTTGGAAAATAACTTCCAGTTTTCATTGCCACAGACAGAGGCAAAGGACAACACACGAGGCTGGCCATACGACCCACCTGTATGTCAGCGACAACTATCATTCTTGCTCATGTCAAGACAACTTCATGTATTTGACCTTAAAACAGTATAAACTCAGTAACTGGCGGTCAGAAGGAGAAAAAATTGCTTCGATCCTGAGATGAAATAAACCACAAGCTGCCTTCTGGACAGAAGTCCTTCCCTGAAATAGGACTATTGCACAGCCACAGCTCTGCTGCCACTGCAGTTAGCTAATTAGTATGAAGCATTTTCTCTGCTTTTCACATCTTGGAATCACTAAACAGCAACAGTGGTACCTTTCAGCTGATCACCACAGATATAATCAAACAGGGAATAACTATTCCAAGGCTTTGAATGCTAATGAATAAAGAAGGTTGGGCATAGGAAAAGGAGAGACATGCATAGCTTCAGAAGCAAACTTTACTTTTTAATTGTAAGAATTCAAAGAGCTTGCTTTCAACAATCTCTAGACTGAAGGCATGAATGATACACTAGTAATTTATTTTACAACACTGCATTTCTGAAGCACCTACTGGAAACCTGAGCCAGTTGCTCAGATCAGCAGAGACTGACTTCCAATTTGCAACAGTACAGGACAACTTGCATTGCTACATTGAAAATCTCTACTGAGACTGCACCATGAAGATTTCTGCTAAAATTGTGGCTGCGTTGTGTGTCCAGCCCATTTACACACCAAATCTAGCTGCAGGATGGGAAAAACCGGTGGCTGGAACATTTGTTTTGATCTCTAGCCTACTTTGTTCTTTGCCACCAAGCTATTTTCTCTTATGCATTCTAGAATCTGCAACTTCCTAGGGAGAACCTACAACTAGTGTTTAGCAGCTCCTCATTCCATAAATACATTGAAGGCTACTGGAGATCTGATCGTATTCTTCTGTGGAAGCCTGAGCAACAGGCAGAGGTGTGGGCTTGGATTTAGTTGCTCTGTGCAACATGTGCAAATTGTCTTGTCCTTCTCTGTCATGGATTTTTAGCTCACTATGGATCATTACAACCCACTGGTCTCTCACTTCTTATTTTACTGAGCAGCTGGGTTTTTTTCCACCTTTTTATCACATGGTGGAAAGAAAGGACACCCACATTAAAGACTGAAATTTCCCAGTGCAACGCATTTTATAAACATGCACAATCCCCCTGCCATTACACGACAGTGCTGGTAACAAGATTGAGCTTTTCCATCCCTATACTGAGATAATTCTCCATTTTTAAAGTTGTTTATTACAGGGTAATGAGCTCACTATTCTATTAAGGAACTGCTGGTTCCCTTAATAGAAAAAGTAAATGCACTACCTGTGTAACTTTTAACAATGCAGCTGCAGACATTCTAGTCTCTTGCACCGTGAGCAGTCTGTCCAGAATTATCACTGCAACACTCCTTTACAAGTGCCGTGGGAAGTTCCTGTGCCCTATCTGCACAAGAGCAGGAGGACCATTTCTTCTAGGTGATGTAGCCTCTCTAAGCCATTGCCATGTAACACTTCCAAGTATGGCTCAGTCTCACAGCTCCCTGCTCCAGCCCTAAAACAGCAATCCTTTAGGGATTTACATTGCAAACCCAAGGATTTAAAACCATCATCTAACAAAACTGCTCAAGTGATCTATTAAACCATTAAACAAGGTAGCTTATAAAACAAGATAAAAGGCAGGAAAAAAAATGTCTTCAAAGATTTGGCCAGCAGTTGACAGGTATCACGTGTCCCACTGGTCTCCCCTGCAGCCTTGCCAGCTCTTTCTGAGCACCGAGCTGCCATCTCAGGCCACTGCAGTGGCAGCTGCAAGTGGAGACAGGGACTGACTTGATACATGTGAGGAAGCCCTGGCAAGCTGGCTTTTTTGAGCTGACCAGTCACTCAGTCCCTCACAACATGCTGCTGATGAGTGCCAGCTGTACTGATACTCCCCTGTGACAATGGGTGCACATTGGGAAATGTCAGTCTAACATGGAGAGTGACATAAGAACCTGCTTTTCTAAGTGCAATGGATTTCATCTCCAGGAAGCAAACAAATCCCTTACAAGACTTGTGCAAGCAGGGCAGGTTTGCTATCAAACGTCCCCAGGACTGTTTCCCAGCTCTTGAACCAAAGCAACAGAGGCAACGGGATCTGCTTGCATCTCGTCACGAGAAAAAGACAGACCCTCTTTTGTGTTTTATGCACCTGAATCACATCCCCTCCGTGGTGGGGAAAATATGCAGTGGTTCTGGGGGCTGTCCAGCTTCACTGAGCATGCTCTCTGTACATGGTCTTCTGTCATGAGAGTTACGCTTCAGACAACATAACCATTCCACTTGCCACAACCATTACATGATATCATGAAGAACAAGCAGTACATGTAAAAGGGGGAAATGTTGTCCCTTCTAGGAAAAAAAAAAAGGAACCAATGAAATAAATCACAAAAAAATTCTCTTTTACAATTATATGAAACCAACAGGATATCCCACCCCTGACAGCTGACAGCTTAAGTGCAGGGAAATAAACCCTGATAAGGTTCAGCATCTCTTGGCTATTTTCCCTCCACAAGCTTTACTTTTGGAAAGAGATGAAGGACAGGCTTAGTAAATTATTCCTGACAAGAGGGGAAAGGGGGAGGAAAAAATAAAGTTTGCAATCCAGACGGGAATGTAGGAGGTGGCTGAGATAGCAGAAACCATCTCAAAGCTGCACCTGCTCCAAATCAATGTGCTGCAATGTGATCTCAGGTCTCTCTTCCCTCTTGCAGTCAAAGCACAGTGACCCTGAGGAGGGCATAGCTGCCAGATAAGCAGAACATTGGGAACACTCAAGAAAAATGTGGAAAAAAACCTGAATGATAAAAAATTAATAACATCTGAGTCATATAAGGCACGTGGTAGATCCCAGGAATTACCTTCTCTGTTAAGAATGTTTCTTTTTAGCAGAAAACCTTGCTTCTTTCCTCTGATTTTTGTACATAAGACAAGAAGAGAACTGGTGGTTAAACATCCATTCCTAATTCCACTAGTATTTTACTCATCTTGATATTTTGTGACAGGCTTGAGATTTTTTTTGAGTTGTGAAGGCCAAGCACAATGTTCTCATAAACTCAGAACATCAGCTAGATTCCAGAAAGCCCTTAAATTTGAACTTGTTGATATAAATTTTTCCCTGTTTGTGCCTAAACACAGCTGGAAACTTTAGGTGATGATGTGGAATAAGGAAATGGCCAATACTTTGCTCACTTCAAGCACGGGTTTCCCATTTAGCACATTTATGGAACAGATCATCTTGACTATGATTACAAAGAATGTACAGATCAACCAAGTGATCAGGCCCAGCTAGCATGGGTATAGGAAAAGCACATCCTGCCTGACCAACCTGATCTCCTTTCATGACCAGGTGACCTGCCTGGTGGATGAGGGAAAGGCTGTGGATTAAGTCCACTTCAGCAAAGCCTTCAATACTGTCTCCCATGGCCTTCTCCTGGAGAAGCTGGCAGCCCCTGGTTTGGAGACGTGCACTCTTTGCTGGATTAAAACTATCAAAATGGCTGGGCTGAGAGAGTGGTGGTAAATGGAGTTACATCCTGGCAGCCAGCCACCAGTGGTAGTCCCAGAGCTCAGTATTGGGGTCAGCCCTGTTTAACGTCTTTATTGATGATTTGGATGAGGGGATTGAGTGCACCATCAGCCAGTTCACAGATGACATTAAGCTGGGTGGAAGTGTTGATCTGCTGGAGGGCAGGAAGGTTCTGCAGAGGGATCTGGATAGGCTGGATCAACAGGCCAAAGTAAATGGTAAGAGGTTCAGCAAGGTCAAGTGCCAGATCCTGCACTTGGGTCACAACAGCCCCATGCAGTGCTACAGGCTGGGGAATGAGAGACTGGAAAGTTGCCTGGCAGAAAAGGACCTGAGAGAGCTGGTCTACAGCAGCTGAACATGAGCCAGCATGTGCTCAGGTGGCCAAGAAGGCCAATGACATCCTGGCCTGTATCAGCAAAAGCATGGCCAGGAGGACCAGGGCAGTGATTGTCCCCCTGTACTCGGCACTGGTGAAGCCACACCTTGAGTCCTGTGTCCAGTTTTGAGCCGCTCACTGCAAGAAAGAAATTGAGGTGTTGNACCTGTGTCCAGTTTTGAGCCACTCACTGCAAGAAAGAAATTGAGGTGTTGGAGCATGTCCAGAGAGGGGCAATGAAAATGGTGATGGGTCTAGAAAGTTACTCAGAACAGGAGCAGCCGAGGGAGCTGGGGTTGTTCAGCCTAGAGAAAAGGAGTCTCAGAGGAGACCTTATCACTCTACAACTGTCTGAAAGGATGGTGTAGCCATGTGGGGGTCAGCATCTTCTCCAAGGCAGCCAGTGACAGAATGAGAAGAAATGGCCTCAAGGAATACCAGCAGAGGTTCAGGTTGGACATCAGGAATAATTTTTTTCACTGAAAGGGTGGTTAAGCAATGGAATGGGCTGCCCAGGGAGACAGTGGAGTCACCAGCCCTGGAAGTGTTCAAGAAATGAATGGAGGTGGTACTTAGGGCTGTGATTTAATTGACATGGTGGCGTTCAGTCAAAGGCTGTACTTCATGATCTTTGAGGTATTTTCCCACCTTAATGATTCTATTCTATGTTTTTTAGCTCATTTTTGGGAGTTTACACTAAGGCTAGATAGCTGTTGAGATGCGCTTCAGCTGCAAGGGTCCACTTTGCCTTTCATAAACTGGTCAGAAACCTCCTTGCTGTAGCTATCTCACTAGCATCTGGATTCTTTTGGAGCACTCCTTCACCCTGTCACCAACATCTGGTATTAACTAGCGAGAGCTGATTTGGAGACCCCTTTTTTATTGCAATCTTGCAGCTGAACCTCTGGCCAACTCCAAAGGAGATTTGCAGCATGTCAGACAAATCCATTAAAAGAAAAGGCCACGAGCAATGTAAAGCAGTAGATTAAACAACTAAATAAATAACAGCATACTGCAATGAATGCTAATATTTGTGCCACCTGTATGCATGGCACTGAGGAAGAATTTACTGCAGATTCGCACATGAGAGAGTGCTGCCTGAGTGAAGGCCTTGTGGCCTTTGCTGGAAGGATGGGAAGAGAAGCCAGCTGAGAACCTGCCTGGAGTTTGTTTTTTGGAAGAGCTGTCTCTATAGCACAAAGAGGACGTGGGAAGGAGAAAGCAGACGCTTCTGCAAGCACATGGTGTGTGACTGCTGCACCTTCCAATTAGAGTTGGCAGGAGCCTAGTGCCTGTCTGTCGGCACCTCTGCTCTGCACAGACATTTGTGGCAAAGGAGCTGAGGTTAACCCTTGTGCCAGCACACACACATACTGCAGTCAGCAAAACCTGCTATCCACGGGTTGTTAGGGATGTGTCCTGTTAATTCTGCTGTACTCTTCCCAGCTCATCCTCAAGAATCCTGTTTGACCAGCAGAACCCCCTACAACACCACCAGCAGGATCTCCCAAAAAGCCAAAGAAAGGAAAGGACACCTATTCTTCTTTAGCAGTTGCTTGTGCCAAAAATGAATGCAACACTTTTTAGGAGCAATTATGATCAATTGCATTCAACCTAAATGATGGTGCTAAAATGGGCTTTGGAAAAAGCAGTAAAAAGTGCTGCATCAGCTCTGGAAGCTGAAGTAGTTGGTAGCAGGCACAGTTGAGATGAGCCAAACAGTGAGGAAGCTGCAGAAGAGACCTTCACATTTGCCCTGATTGAACTTGATGGGAAAACACCAGTGGGGGTGAGAAAGCAGGGAAACAAGTATGTTTTATTCCAATTCCCTTTAATGTTTCCAAATCCCTACTAAGAGCGCTTCTGGATCTGCTTATTCTGCTCTCTGCATTTAGGATTTCACTCTCCTCAAAAATGCTGTAGTGCCTGTTTGAGCTGCCTGCCTGCATTAACCAGGGTGAGCCCCTTCCCGGAGCCTCTCTGGTAGCTGGCAGTGCTGCCATCTAGCAGGGCCAGGCGGGACTGGGTGCTCTGGCTGCTGCGGGACTGTGTGGCTGTCCTGGATTTATAGTTGGAAAAGAAATGCTCCAGGTTGTTAAATGGCACATAAGGGTCTTGGTCAAGAGTGAATTGCTCTAGAAAAATCTCTTTTGCCAGCCTCAAGTATTCAAGGCACAAAATTTACACCAAGTTTTAGCTGGTGCATTTTCTTCACACTCAACCAAGTTGCTTTTACTACTAAGGGAAAAAAAAGATGAATAAATATCCTGTAATAAAGACCAACCTCCCTCCTAAACTAAAAAGCATAATTTTTTTTCAGCTCACAAATGAAATTACACTGGGCTGAAGGCACAGGAATGTAAGAAGGAGCCTTAGCAAGAGGGATAACTGTAAGCAATGAGAGCTCATTTTGAGTAATACACAGAAATCCTTTGTTTAGCCCTGTAGATACGTAGATAGAAACACAATGTAAATCTTTCATGGAAAAGCACATTGATAAAAGAAACACATAAATTTAGCTATGGCTCCTCTGTAAATTGATGAGACAACTGGTTTGCTTCATATCTTCAAACACAAATGTGGGGGCAGAGCTGTTGAGGGTCAATGCCAGATGCAGTGCAGAGGACTAGAGGCAAAGGGCTGTTGAGTGCTGTGCAGTTAAGGGGTCAGCCTGGTACTGCAGGAGGATTTAGTCCTAAATATAGCAAGGGCTATCCTGGGAGACAAGAGTGGGCTGCTGGGAGTCTAACGCCATATGAGCAGCTTTAGGTTTTGAGAACAATGATCATGGCTAAGAGGCTGATTCTCTCAATATGGGCCAAATCCTGGCTACTGGCAAAAAGCCCAAGTGAAAAGGTTTTGCCTGGGAGGAGGGGACAACCTTCTGTAGCATTCAGGAGACTAACACGTCGTTTCCAAACAATACAATATGTAGGAGTTGCAGCAATGAAGATGAGGTTTTTCCCTCCTGTGCATACTGTGGTACAGCTATGAGGTGTAACCTTTTGGTCAACACCTTGACACCTGCAGGCTGTCAGCAACTTCCTCCTTGTTTTCTCCGTGAAAAATCCTGCCAAAAAGCTAAACTGTACCAAAGAGAGGAACAAGCAGAACCTCTCACACAGTAGAAGGAAATTATATTTCAGTTGGGCATTCTGTGTTCCATAGGAGATGGTGATAGAGCAGAATACAGCCCTGCAGAAACAAGCAGAACACAGCTTCTGAGTAAAGGTGGCTATGCTCAGATAGGGAACACCAACCCTGCTTGGATGCCTACCTAGAGAACACATACTGGATAGATAAACAGTTTTTCATGCCTCATCAACATTTTGACTGTAAGATATCTGCTGCTATGTCATCTTGGGCTGCCATTAAGTGGTTGAACTCAAGATCTCAGAGTCCAAATGTATATTGAAATCTTTTAACTGTTTGCCAGCAAATCCTGACAGCCCACATTCACACCTGCTGTGGGCTGAGCAGAGATATGAAATGCATTGCTGATAGATCTTCTCAGGGATTTTTTTCTTAAATTTTTAATTAGGAGTATGAACACTTAAAAAGGTAAAAACCCCTTAAAAAAATTAAAGACCACAGTGTTCCTGCAGTGCATGGGTGTAGCTCTGAAGAGACCACAACCCCAAAGTCCATGAGAAGTGGATTCCTGGAGTTCTGGCTTCTTGATTAGATGAAAGGATGCACTTGCAAACACTTTCACTCCCTATTTAGGAGAAAAGAAACAGTATCAGCAGCTTCCTGACCTCCATGTGAAGAGGAAATTCTCTTGCTCTGGATCTGACATGCAGTTGTTTCTTGCTTTCAAGAAGCACAGTGCACACTACTGACACAAGAGTCTCAGAGTCTGAGTGCTGAATTCAATTTTTGAGCAAGCTAGAGATTTTCCCATGTAATCCATCTGAAGGTATTTTTTGGAGGTAGGAAATGTCTGGCACTGAGGTACTGTTAATACTCATGCATGTAGTTTTAGACAGCTTGGCAGGATCAGCACCCTGAATAACAGGCAGACTATTGTCCTGTGGGAATATGCTGACTGTTCTTGTTACCCTATTCCCATGATCTTTCATTTGAAGAGATCTGCTGCCTTCTGTCACTGTGTCTGCAAGGAGAGGGGTCACTTGTGACTTTTTCCTGGCCCTTTTTTCTGCTCGTACGTGACAGAAGGACATTAGCTTAGACAGTAGTTTGATCGCTGATGCCTTCAGAGACAGAAAGGGAACAGCAAGACAAGGGCTGGATGGTAGATGTTTTTCATATAACATGACTGCTAAACCACAAATTAAAATGGAAGGCCGAAGATAAAAGAAGTACTTTCTGACTTGTAGTGCATATGTACATTAAAAAAAAAAAACAAACCTCCCAACAAAGCAAAACAGAAAAATAATAATACAGAGAATCTGCTCCTGTGTAAACCTTTGTGTCAAGTCTTTTGTTTCCTGCTTTGCACAGCACTAGGCACACCAGCATAAGCCTCCACCATCACTTTCTAATTTTGCTCCAGACACCTAACTACTCTTCTGGCTGTATTTGTGGGGCTCTTGATTTTAAATTCTGTTGTATTTTGTAGGTTGTTTTATGAAATCCACAAGGGCAGGAGCTTGAACTTTTGCTTCAAATTGTAATAAATACACAACAGTGAGGCTCTGTGTGTTTTCTGCAGTCACCATAACCCAAATACAAGGAAGAAAACCAGAGTGCAGTGAAAGGAAGGATTTTTTCCTCCAGTCCCACAGAATCAGAGCCAAAGAAGGAGAAGGGAATAAAGGTCAAGTCCTTGTGCAGTCCCTAACCTCCACAAAAAGGTGCAGGCTGTAAAAAGCCCCCAGGACCCCTGGGCGCACCATTCATGTGTAAATACTGATGTCACCTAGCAGTGCTTTCAATTCCCCACAGCATAGGCTCAACATCTCTGAGCAGCAATGCTTCAGGTGGACTTGATCCCCTCTTAGAGGCAGAGCACCTTGGTCTCCCCCATGTCCCCTTGCTGGCTGCCTGCACTGCTAACCAATCCTTAGTCATTGTCCTTTACACGCGTGCATGGAACTGGGGCGACTGGACAAAACTTTAAGAAAATAGGAAGAATGCTTCTCCAAGTTCTTACATGAAAGATGATACAGACACACAATGAATGATTATTTTCACATCTTCCTTCCATGCTGTGATTTTGCTCCAGACCGACAAAAGGAATTCTCTATGCCCACCAGGCCTTTCACATCCTGTGCATGCTTGAAAACACAAAGTTAGGAGAAGTCCCCCCTCATTTTCCCTACTTGGTAAAAAATAACGTTTTACTTCTAAGAGATCCTTGCTTAAACTTGGGAGTTTGGTTTTGAATTCAACAAGATCCTGTCAAATTCTGTCAGCACCTTAAGTTTCCTGATACAACCAGAATGCAAACTGATGACTGATCACTAATGAATCCTGCAAGGACTTGTATCTCTGTCACAGTCCAGAACAAACGGAACTACACGTGAGACAGCTGAGAGCATGAACTGGGCTCAAATCTCAAGACTAGATTTAAGGAAGAAAGTTTGTACAATGAAGATAATGAAACCCTGGCCAAGATCGTCCAGAGAGATGGTGGATTCCCTATCTTTGGAAACATTCAAGGTCAAGTTGAACAGGGCTCTGAGAAACCTGATCTAGTTTAAGATCTACCCTGCTCATTTCAGGGGAGCTGGACTAGATGAACTTTAAAGGTGCCTTCTGTCCCAAATTATTCTATGTTTCAAATCTGGGAAAGGTACATTTCTGGTTTGAGCTGCCTGGAATTTAGCATTATGGTCTAAATCTGCCCTGGAATCAGCCAAGGATCTGCAAAGAACAGTTAAAATTCCTAACAGAGCCTGGATTAGAACTGAATTTCCCTGAATTATCTTCATAGAAACAACAGCTAGTTAGTTCAGGTAAACGAATTTTAATCTAAAACTCTATTTTATTTATTAAAGAATAAAAATAAACAAAGAAAACAGGAAAGGAATTCCAAAGACAACTGTGTGGCTTACCTGACTCTGGTACACCTAGCTCTGAAGTCTACCAGTAAAAGTAGACTAAATGACCCTACAAACATTACTGTGGGGAAACACAATGCATCCTGGTGATACTAGCTCCCAACACCAAGGGAGAGAGGAAGGGATTAAAGATTTTCTGAAGGCAGAAAGACATTTCAGGGGATGCAAGGAGATACTTGATGGGGGTAGGGGAAGAATGGTTAAAAAACTAATAACATGTACAGATAAGCCATAACTGTCACACTCACAGTTCTGTGTTCCCATGTAAAGATTAATTACTTTGGCTGTCAGCAGCTTCATTAGCCAAAAGAGGCCATTCAGATGGACCCAAACCTATTCACTTTCCAGAGCTGGCGGTGTCTGCTTCATATTGCAGGGCCCCACATTGGTTGTTCAATGATGCTGATAACTCCTGTGGGAGCTTACATCCTGCTAAGTACTTCACTGTTTAATTGAACTGACCTTTCCTGACGATGCCCCTTGTATTAAAAGCTGCTTTGCTCCCCAGTGAAAATGGTTTGATAATCATAATATTTTACTCAGAGGACAGTTGTTTAAGAGCAGAAAATAATCAGCTAAATTGGTAGGCTCCCCTCTGGAGGGGCCCAGGACTAAAATGACAGAAGGTGCTGCGGACCAAGATAGCTGGCAGAGCTGATGATGAGGAAAGAGCTAGGAGCAGCACTGGGCTGCTCAAGGACAGAGACACCAACAAACTGGACAGCTGGGGAGGGAAGTGCAGGCTGAGCCAGCACAGCACACTCTGCTCAGAGCTGAGATGTGTTGGCACAGCTAGAGCTGGGCACGGGGTGGGCGATGGCACCTGCAGGAGCCACAGCAGGAGGGGCAGCTGTATGCAAGCCCAGCAGTGCAGGACTGTGGAGTGCAGCAGCACTGAGGGACACAGCACTGCAAGTATCTTAAGCTGAGATGGGGAAATGGCACAACATTTGCTTCTGTGGAATAGGAATCCATCCCAGAGAGAGGTCTGTCTGAAATAATAAATGCACACCAAATTCAGGTTTGGATTAGCAGCTCTTTGGGGACTCAGATTTGGAGCTAAGATTTCCTTAAACAGAGGAGCCATTTGCTTTCAGACCATGGCTGGCCTGGGGACAAAGATGTTTGAAGTGAGAGGAATGTTTGCCAAGAGCCTCTTTTCTCCCTGTTTTTATCCAGGCTTGTTGCCTTACCAGATGGTTGAGCAGCATCTGGGAGAGCTCTTTGGGGCTGGGAGCCAAGGGTGTGCAAAGAAGCGCATCAATGTAGACTGTTAAGCACCCAATAACAAATGATTCTTTGCTTTCAACTTCCTGTTAGAAAACATTTGCTGGCCTCAATGTGCTCTGCTACACCTTGCCCTTCCCAAGTACAGCAATGTGTCCATTTCCAGTGCTTTTTATACAGAATTAGCATTTTTATACAGAATTAGCATTTTGTGGCACTCAAGTCATGACTAGAGTGCCACATCACTTTCTCCTATTCTTCCACTGCAGGAGTATCGAACTAATTTTCTCAGATCAGCCAACACTTTTCCTTCCTCTTAGTGGCTCAGACCTGCAGGCATTCAAAGAATGTGCTGTTGAGTAAACTAATTTTTTTCTTGTTCTTTACTTACAAGGACATTTCAGTTGTTTTCCTCTTTGTGCTAAAGCTACTCAGGACAGGACAACACTCGTATTTTCCCCTCCCACAGAGGGTGTTTTGATTAGTTGTATCTGGTTGAGTCCCTAGGAATGTGGGACGTGTGGGAGCTCCCATGGACTCCCAGTGCCAGGGAGCTGAGATAAGGCAGCTGCTGCAGATTCATGGACAAGAGCCTCTGTGGTGGCAGGGCTGACCTGTGAGAAACACCACGGCAGGTCCTGGCAGATTTACAGCACCCTGGGGCCATCTGCATTGGCTCCCATGAAGTGGATGTGCAAACGAAAACGTCCTGTCTCCAGAAGGAGCCAGTAAAAACTCTACCAGGGCACTACACCCTTCAGCAATGTCCTGCTTCTTCCTGCTTTTGTTAGAACACCTTCTCAGCTATCCAGTCAAGCAGTCACAAACAGCTTGCTTGGCCTTTGGAGAGCTACCAGAAGCCCACTGCCCAAGAAGATAACTGGGTTCACCTTCCACATTGTGCCATCCTCTCTTGAGGATTCAATAGATTCAATCTCCAAGATAACCATAGCTGGCCCTTGAAGGTCTACGTTTGCCTCATATTTCTGTGTCCATGGACCACAACAGATGAATTGATCTGTCAGTGTAAAAATCCACTGAAATAAAATTAACCCAAGGAGCTGAAATTGCAGTCTAACTGCCAGGGCTCCAGCTTGATTTTATCAACTCCCCTTTGAATGGCAATTACATTGTGAACTGATCAGTTCAAGGCTAAATCCTCCATGTCTTCTTCTAATTAAATACTCATCATCTAAAAATTCATCTTATTCTTAGTACTTCTACTTATCAATTTAATCAATTCCCCCATTATTCACCTATCTACTTTAACTTGCATTTTGCCATCATCATTTTTTTTCAGGTGATGCATGCAGCTCTTTTTCACTGCAACTGCCAAGCAAAGAATACATCTTATCCAGAATGTCTTCACACTCCTGTATCTCTCAGCTTTGAAAGGGCATTTAAGTTGCCTGATATTCACAGGGGACTGCCTTGAAACTTCATGTACATTCCTTCTATGCTGGCCCCAAGGAGCAAGATTGCATTCAGGAAAATAGAGTATTTGATGCTGGTTTGAAAAATTCATTGCCTAACCTTGTATAAGTGGTCCACAACATCTCCCCTGAGATGAAAGTATTTTGTTAGTGGAGTATTTTGAAGAATTGCCTTTGAATGCCAATTAAAAAAAATCCCCAAACCCAGGAATTCTTTTCATTTGCTGTTGATTTTACTACATCTTGTGATAAAAATGATTATGAGGAGGATATATTTTACTTGTGTCCCTAATAATATTTGCCAAATGATCCCTTCTTCATTTTTCTTTTTTAAAAAGTAGAAAATTATATTTTCACTTTCCAGAAGGTTATGCAGCTTTACCCTTGCTTATAGCAGTTTTTTCTCAAATTATCTGTTTTCCTCAAGGCATTTTCTCAATACAGTTTATCTGTAAAATTTCCCTGATAAATCTGGAGCCTTAGGAGGGAAGGATTAAGCTCACTGCATTGCCTACTGTCCTATCATTACTCTAAGGTATTGTCTGGTGGACAAATTTCTAGCTGTGTTGGAGGGAGCTGCTGCATTTGGGTTTTGGCAGGGGGATATAATTAGCTATAAATAAATAAAACATAGAAAAAGTGTATTAGCCAGGGTTTTGATATGACATTGGCCATCCTGTAAATATGCCAGACTTTGGTGACAGGTAGCACAAACAGACAAGCTGAACTGTATAGCACTTTTTCATCTGTGCTTTCTCTGAGACATGGCTCCAGCTTGCAGCGCCTTGCAGACTTGTAGATTTTGGAACATTTGTTCCCAGAGGAGCCTTAGTCTGTTATAACAGATAGATTCAATGAAAATATCATTTACCCAGCTTGAATAGATATCCTCAAAGTCACTTCAAACTGTGCATCTCCTTTTTCTTACAAGTGAGCAGTGACAATGTGATAGTGGAATATCACATTAAAACTGAGAGTTTCATTAGCAGTAGTTCCATAAAGCCAAAAACTAACCTGTGCATCTTCATATGTATATCTTCCTGGGTCTTTGACATTTTGGCTTGTTTTCTCATAGCTGTGGGAATCCAGGTTAATAGCACTTTGGGCCCCAGGAGCTAGAAACTCTTGCCAGATTTCTTCCACTCTCGTGGTCACATCCTGTAAAGGTCGTTTCTTGAGATCTTGGACAGCCAACCAAAACCTGTACTAGGCAAAAATTAAAAGAGCAGAAAAGAGAAAAAGATAGAAATCTAGGTAAGATTTTGAGAATAAGCCTAGGCAGAGTCCTAAAACAGACATAGAATCTAATCCTGCATCTATTAGAATTCACAGAAGACTGACCATGTTAGCATGATTTCAATGGGAAGGGGTGATGTACTTTACACCAACCCCTTATATTCTGGCTAAGATCAGAACACTGACTTTAAGAAGTGATACATTCTTATTCAAACTGCCCCTACAGAAGTGTCAGGTTAGGTAGGCAAACAGGAAACCTCCAGAGCTATGCAGCTGGAGGAGAGGAGCAGGCTCTTCCTCCCACAGCCCCGCTGCAATGTGCTGGTCAGTCCTGCCTGCAGGACTGGTCATCCACAGGGGATGTAAAATGAAGAACAAACTTAACATTCATATCATTTGCTACGACTTCAGTGTGAAGTCGTAGCAGTGCCACTTAGAAATTTTTTTTTTTTACTTATAGACTGACCAGCATTCAGATGGATGCCATGAGAAAAGATGACTCTTGTCATGCCATACAGGGGTATTTTCTTGACTAGGCTATGCTTACAGACTAAAGTAAGTTCATAAACACTGAGAAGATAATCCCTTTGATGACTAAGGACATAATTTATATTTTGATCTGTGAAAACAAAGACCACAGAATATTTTGCAAGAGTGACATGCATGCCTTTTGTCTTTTATCCTAGGAAAAAGAAAAGACATTTCGTGGTGCTAGTTTTATTTCTTGAAATAGATATACTCTTTCAGTTGATTAATTCAGAAGATGCATGGTGCCCAGTAGTCTTTTGTTTGGGTCAACTGTATCTTCCAGCAAGAAGGTATCCCTGAAGGTTATCTGCCCTGAGTACCTGGGCCCTGCAACCTCACTGAGCAAGCACAATAGTGCTCTGCAGGGAGTGCTGAGGGCTATGGGGCAAACAGGTACCAAAGGCACCTTTGCAGCCACCTGCAATAGCCAGCTCTTTCCTACCTCCTGGCAAAGGTGCCCATTGTCCAGGGTGACAAGGAGGGCAGGGCCGTCCCTGCTCTTATGCACTCCCTCTGCGGGGCAGACTGTGTGGAGGGGACAGGGATTGTCTGGGTCACAGCTTGGTCAGGGCACCCACAAGAGCTGCACAACTTGGAAAATCCTTATAAACCAGTGTCTCCCTTATAAACCAGTTGAACTGTAACCGAAGTCCTGGTTTCTCATCCCAAATGATTCAGTGTCAGTCTGTCAGTGTGCTGCCACTAAGACAAATATTCCTCCATGCTGGAAGGAGAAAGATAGAGTCTGTCCCAAACAAAAATCCCAATGGCAGTGAGGGTGGGTGGAGGAGACTCCTATGCTGTTCCTGACTCTAGCTTCCTTAATGGCTGCAGGCAGTACCTAAACACCCTGGAAGCAGTGGTGTTATTGCAAGCAAATGAGGCTGCTACCCCATTTAGCCTGGTATCCTACCTGCAATAGAGGCAAACAGTCAATTTGGGGAAAAATTACATCCACACTACATGCAAGGCCAGGCTAAATCCTCCTTGCCTGTCTGCTGCTTCTTCCCGACCATCAGGGGGCCACATGCCACGGCCCTGACTCACCGAGCCACTTGATGATATTCCTTCGTAGTTTTCCAATTTCCTTGGCAGGCTCAGTAAAACAAACTGGGGCACACTCCAACACTACATCAGTACCTGTAGAGTCACATACTTGTGATTCTAACAAGGTGATGTTTGATTTTATGAACTGAAAATAGAGTATCTGGGGTTGGTGCAGGAGTGTGCATGGTTGGTCCTTTTCCATCTTTGAGAGTTTAAGTGCACCTGATATCCTGCCTTGTCATTTGAGCAGTGACACCCCCACTTATCACATGCATACAGAGAGTAGAGGGTGGCACTCACAACACAGTAATCTGATGCCATATGTGGCTTCCGTTATTTGAAAACACTTTATCATTCAATTTCAGATGTAATAGGAACATGTGAATGCAGAAAAGGCATAGGGAGAAAAGATGCTAATCATTCCAGAGTAGCTGGGACACTTCAGACAAACACTTGGCTAGAGAGAACCTTTTCTTCTGGCTTATCTTCTGCCCCTGGAGCCGGGGAGGCGGGCTGGGAAAGCACGCTTGTGAGAGAACTGGGAACGCTGTGAAGTGACAGCTTGCCAGAACAGGAGCACCATCCATTTTAATAACCATTTGGCTCAATCTGAAAACCAACCAACCAGACCAACCTGACAGTAACAAGAACAAGCTCTTTTTACTGCAAGCAATTGTGAATTCATGCCCAAGGCTGGATGTCCTCTTCAAGGCAAAGGGGAGTTTTGTCTTGGTAAAAATTTCAAAGCTATTCACTATAGCTGGCATCTGAAAATCAAGTAACATCAAAGAGGGGTACCCAGCCCCACAGCTTCAACTCCAAGGCACATTCTCTGCCACAAGGAATCATCCTGAAGCCAACGCATAAGCAGGGCTTCCTATGGGATTTATAGCATTTACAAGAGAGAAGCAGGTATTTCTACTTAGGAAAGGAGCCGACATACAATGACTATGCTGGAAATTCTGCTCAATTATAAAGTGCAAATGCACTCCCTGAATCACTCCTGCAATTTCTGAAGCATAAGCCCAGCCCCAAGTTCACAAGGAGTCAGGAGAAAATCCTGCATTGTCTCCTCTCTTTCTGTAGGAGACAGATGTCCAGTGGACACCTTTGCACAGGGCAAGGGAGAAGGGAGATGTCCTTGTGTGTCCTCTCCACAGGTGCCTTTTATACAGAGCAGGACTGGCACAGGGACTGTCTGCACAGAGGGAACAGCAGCATTGATCACAGGTTCTTTGTCCTTTATAAAACAGCATGTAAGGACTGGAGAAGGCTGATAATATGGTGTCCTAAAGTGTTGTCAGTGGCAAAAACCATTCCAGCCTCATCCAGCTTGTAATTAAACTGCTGTCACTTGCAGAAGATATCCCACAATGGCATTTATCCTCCACAGCTCCCTCAAGGCACAGAGAGCTCCTGGACTTCAGCGTGTGTGCTCTGCCTCCCTGCGGGGCACTGCAGAGGTGCTTGGTCACTGCTGTTCAAAGATGTCCCCCAGTGAAAAGGCTGCTGAGGAAGGACAGGTTGAGTGGGGGAGTGGTTGCTTCTGAGGCACACTGTAAAACAAAAATTAATTTAAATCCTGATCAGGAGGCAAAATATGGATGACTCTAGAAATGGAGAAACAACAGTCAAGATAAGGGCAGTGTTGTATCCCCATCTTGGGGGTGGACACAATACCCCTAGCTTGAAAGAGAATTCATCAAGTGACTATCTGAGGTCAGAATCCAAGCACACTTCTCTCCTTGCCTCTGTAGTCAGTATCCCATGCCCCTGCGGTCTCACATCTCTAACCATTTACAAATCTTTTTCCATTCACCAAGAAATAACTTTGAACATCTCACCCAGGAAATGAATGAAAGCAACAGATAAAAATCAAAATGCAGTTCAGACAGGGGCAAAATTCACATCTTTGTGTTGTTTAATGGTCACACCCTTGGCGTGGTGAGCTTGGCATGGCCAAGAGCAACAAAAATCTGTCCACGGTGACCAAGCTGGGGGCTGGCAGATGCTGCAAAGCTGCACGCTGGGGCACTGGGGACCTGCCAAGGAGACCGCAGTGTGGGTGGGGACGGGGTAAGCAGGCCTCTCCCTCACCGCCCTTCCTCCCCTCCTCTCCCCTCTCCCGCGGTGCACGCCAGCGTCCACGGTGCAAGCCTTTCTTTCTGCTGCAAGTCCTTTCAGTGCTGTGGGGCAGGAAAGCCCTTTTGGCCCTGCCCCGTGCCCGCCGGCCCTGCCCCGTGCCCGCCGGCCCTGCCCGCGCCCGCTGAGGGACCCTCGCAGCGCGAGGCGACGGTGCCGCCTGCCGGCACCACCCGGAACTG
>VZRH01006604.1:3352551-3396917 GCA_013397555.1 Urocynchramus pylzowi
GCCATCCCAGCACTGCCCGCGCCATCCCGGCACTGCCCCTCACCATCCCGGCACTGTCTGCACCATCCCAGCACTGCCCCGCGCCATCCCGGCACTGCCCCTCACCATCCCGGCACTGCCCCGCACACCGCTCATCCCTCCGGCGCTGACACTGCCTCGGAATGCTGGGGTAATGTTCTTTATTTAGGGAACACGGGACTTTGGGGCGGCTCGGTGTGTTTACTGCATATATGAGCTCTCCTCACTGCCTGAACTTCTCCTTTCCTGATGAAAACTGGGGGGGTGGGAGGTTTGTGGAAACTCTGGCAACAAGTTTCAACCATTAGGAGTCATGTAGGATATAAACACTTTCTGCAGGTAAAACTCCTCTCCCGTGATCTCCGTGTTCAACATATGCTCACAAGCAATAAGGCCCAGGGCGCCTGCATTCATGCATTGCCAGCTCCACAGTGCATTCCCACAAAGTGTCATGTGTTTCCCTCTGAGGTCTATAAACAGGTGTGCAGCCTCCTTTCCCTTCGGGTGAAATTCCCATGTCCCATATTCCCCCTTTGCTGTTTCCAGCTGACACTCTTTAAAGTTGGGGGGGGGGAAATTCAATCCACCAGCTAAATGAACATCTCAGCAATCTCAAGATGTCTCAGAAGGTTCCCAGGTCATAAAAAATGTATAATGACTCTCTGATGCCCTTTCTTTTCTTATCCTTTCTCATTTATTTTGTTTTAAATTTGGCATTTTGTCAGCTATATTTTGGGTACTTCAAAAATCACCCGAGTCAAAACAAATTGTAGATGAAAGATAACAACAGAGAGGAGAAAGAAAACAGAGCAAGGAAAAGAGTTAAAATAAAAACAGAGAGAAATATACCCAACTGACTGGCTTTCCTGCTCCCACATAAATAATGGACAGCCAATAAATAAGTAAGTTACAGGGCTCAGCTGAGCCCAGGAGACTGGTGGACAAGATCCTGCAAGTTTATTAGACCACAGAAACACAGCTGGAAGGTGATCTGGGAGGTCATCGAGTCTAGTCTGCTGCTATCTCTGGCAGTGCCTCACCCAAGACCCCCACCGGGACCAATTTTTCTCAGCTAGGAAGAGATGGAAATACCCCACCACCATCAGCCCTGGGATTTGGGACTCGCACCACAAGGTATAAGACCTGAATTTGGTCCCCTTGCTGTATTACTGAATTACATTCACTTCAAGGCATTCTCTAGCACACACTTTACAAAACCTTTCCAGTGCTACCATGAATTTCTAGGTTTTCCAGCAATCAATTTCTCAGATCTGCCTTAAATTCAACATAGGGGCCTAAAGGGCTCCGGCCAGCCTTAATTCTAAGGATACTCCCAAGATCTTACTGACACACCCAAGAGACAACACATCCCTGCTGCAACAGTTCCAAGATGTCTGGGTAGTTACTGGGAAGAGAGTCCTGAGAAGATTACCTGTGAATGTTACTTTTCTAGCAAGATGCTAAGTGCTGTGCTCTCAGAAAGTTTCTTACACCTTCCCAGGGTTTGGGTGGGATGTGTCTCACTTAACTGTAGTTGTCTGCCATGCACTCATTTGAATCAGTCTCTCCAGGTTTATGGTAACAAGAGACGGCTCTTTATAGTGCAATTTAGGTGCTTTTAGTTTTGTTTCCACTTAAAGCTGAAACAAATCCTTCTCAGGTGATTCACTAACTCCTCTTCAGCGTCTCTTCCCTCTTTCTAAAGGGAGAATGGATAAAAAGAAAGCATGTGCTTCCAAGCTGTCAGCTTAGGTGAGGCAGATCCCAACTTTGCTGTTGAGTGCAACTTAGATTTTGCTTGCATGTGTAAGCATCCAGAAGTTGCTTTTTTTAATGGTACATACTCCTAGGGAGAATTAAGGCCCTTTCTCTGCCTCATCTAAACCCTTCTTCTCTCTAGCATCACTGCGAACAATCCACTCTATTACAGTTTTTTTCATTAATATTTCTGCCTTTGCATCCTGTGATTTAAAGCTTTAAGCAGGCTTGCTAATGTATCCAATATTAGATAATAATACCACATAAGCCAATACCATTGTAATGATACCATAAGAATGATGGCATAGTTCCCATACTAAGAATGATGCCAATGTCTTCCACAAAGGATGCAGGATTTAACCTGTCTATGCCAGCCCACTGATTTTGCCACCTCCCTTCACTACATCTCAAAATCAAAGAGAATGTGCATCAGCAGGAGGAGCAGCTCTGACTGACCAAGGAAGGTACAAGTTTGCCTCCTCATAATCAAACTTTCTCCATTTGTTTGAGTAGGATGAACGTGGGGGACAAACGCTAGTCATAAAACCTGCTGGATTTCATTAGCACAACCCCAGATTAATTTCACAACACTAATTTGAAGAGTATTTTAATACAGTATATTAATTTTGCACTTCATCACTACAATTTAATTGCAAATGAGCGCCACTGTACATAACTGCAGTATGCATATGCAAGTTCAGTACCTGTTTAGCAATAAAATTTCAAGCTCATTTATGTAATTAGTAACACTCCCTTGTTTTCTTACAGGTTATCTTTCAGGTTTTTCAAAACAATAAAGCGCATCAAGTTTTCACTGTTATGCTGCTGGCATGCTTTCTGTACTTCTCCTTGGACAGGGAAACCTGATAAATAGGATGGTAAGTTCCAATGTCATTAAAAATCACTTTCTGGGGAATTCCTCTTTCAGACCTTGCAGGCTAGCCAATTGCACTACAGTGACAATTGTTCACATGCTTTAGTAATGTATTTTTTTCCTAAGTGAAATAGAATGAAAAAAACCATAACTAAAAAAGTCTGTGCAGTCAGGTTCTTATCTGGAATAAAAAGAGAACACCAAGCCTGCTCACTATGACCTAAGGCCAAAGCCGGACGGCCTGAGTGATCACTGACAGCAGATTTCCTTGGCCCAAGAGCAGGCACAGTTCTGCCAGTGAACCTGCAAGCTTCTCTGGCCTTCCCTGCAAATGCTCACTCAACCTTCTGGAATATGATTGCCCCAAAAAACGCCACAAGAACCTGTCCCTTTACCCATCCTTGCACTGAGACACAACCACAGCACCACAACAGCACCTCTGCAATGTTACTCAGTAAAAAAGCGGGGTTTACTGGATCTTAGCCTGATGTAGGATCATGTGGGTATCTACATAATTTTTCATAATAGAAGTTTTGACTTCACAACTTGAGAAGTCAGATACTCAGAATACCCACACAGAGAGTCCTGTTAAGGTGAGACAAGCTGTTGGATAGTTAGCACATGCCAAAATTAAGTAGTTGTTGCAAACCTGACTGCAACTAAGAACTGCAAAATTCTTAGCCACATGATGACCATACTGCTTCCCTCACACAAGCCCTGCCACAGAGACAGACATAAATCCTACATATTGTTAGGGGGCTGAGGAGCAATGTGCTGCATCTCATCACATCATGCAAGTCTGCAAGCCCTTGCATGCAGAAGATACCTGACAACACTGGCTCTGCTAAACACTGCTTCTGAGATTACTCACATAGGTCTAGTATAGGTGTCTGTAGCAGTGTATGGCCCAAATCCTGCCATTCTCATCTTTATTCAAATGGGTGTTTTTAACAGTTCAAGACACACCAAACACTGCATTTCACCTATGCAAGAGAGTAGGATCAGTCCCATTCATTTAGTCAAGTCAGAAAAGGTTTCACCTGAGGTTTTCTGAGCTGAATTCTGATTCCAGGAAACGAAGGAACTGGTCTCGTCCGACTGGGTCCTTCAGCACCTCATCCATGGAGAAACCCCATCTTTTCACACGCTGCTGACTAGGTTCTTTGCTGTTTGGAGAGAGAAGGGGAAAAACAGATGGAATGTGCATCTCTGCCTGCTGTCCGAGCAGCTGCTGCTGTTACTGCTAAGTGAAGGGAGGAAGATGATTAGATGAGATGTTGTTTTTTTCTCATGATTTTTCAGAAATACAAGTTAGCAAATAACAAAAAAAAAAACCCTATAAAGACCAGGATCATCATTAAAGCAACTGGAGGACTTTAAATCATTACATCATTTGAATCATTAAAGGACACTATTTGGGTGCGACATACATGGTGAAATAAGAGAGACTGTGAATGATAGGATTTTCAGAGCAATTTCTGGTAGGTTTCATTTGGAGGAACAGCATACCATGCCTAAATGTTTATTTATTATGGACTTCTTGCATATCTTCTCAAATGTACCTTAGGATTTCTTGTGCATCAAGGCAGAAATTTCCCAGCAATGTTCCCTGAGTCACTGGTGAGCTCCAGAGCATTTCCTTGTGTCCCACACAGTGCTGCCTGGTCACTTGGAACTGGCTTCAGATTTTCAGATCCACATTTGCATTAGAAAAGCAGTTCCACTAAGAAGCAGTGCAGGCAAAGTATCTCAAATGATTACTGGTTTGTGGTCTTTCATTTTTCAGTGCCTCTGATTTTTGCATGCCTAAGTCTCAGAAGCCTAAAAAGCATCCTCCTACTACTCTCCATGATAATCAGACTTTTATTTTGTGTCTCAGCTGGGACACTGAGATGCAGAGGCACCCAAAATCACCAGCAGCCTTTCTCCTTAATTATTTCTTAACACAGCCCAACTTACATAAGCTGTTGTTTGAATTGCCAGACATGTTGCAGAGACGCCTATGGGGAGAGGTGGTGCCTGGGAATCACAACGAGGATCCTATGAGACAGCCTGCATCAGAGCGTAATCTGGGCTCACAAAGTGTTTGAAAGCTTCTGGTGTGATGGCATCATACTATGAGACAACCATTAGAACACAGCTCAGCTGCTCACATTTGTGACAGCAGAGCCATTGTGAACAGTACATATCTATTAAACTATGTGTCTCGTCAAGTCCACAGCGATTCCTAATCGTGGAGCCTTAGGGGACAGTGGCGATCTGTGCTGAAGACAAATAAGCCAAAGGGGTAAATAAAATGCCTGCTTTCATTTTCTCTTGGTGTAACAGCTAAGCAAAGTTGATAGGCATGTCCTCACTCGAGGAGCAGCACGCTCGGGATGGCTCCTCCTGCACTCCCTCAGGAGCCAGCAATGCTGCAGACAAAGGTGCAGATGCAGCCTACCTGTTACATGAACCAGCCTGGACATCGGGACATGAAAGCCATACTTGTGCAGAGCCATGCACAATCTAAGCTCAGGGAATTTCCTGCTGAATCCAGAGATCTGTACCTGCTCTTCTTGCAGCTACACAATGTTCTGGCACACACACAAAAAAGGCCAAAGTGCTCTCTAAAACGGAATGCTTTCCGTGGCATTTCCTGAGTCCTGACTGCCATGGAGGATGAACTGCAGTGGCACGGGGCTGCCCATACTCAGCAGCCAGCCTTGCCACGGGCAGTCAGAGGCTCTTTTTTTTCCTGTGCAAGGGCCCTGCCCTCCTAACTGAGGAAACAGCTTTGCAGGCAACACAAGGGGATCTTGGGGATCATTTAATTATTCATGCAAGTTGCAACTAGATGCAGATGCAGTTAGTTGTTTCACAATAGAGAATAAAATGGAAATACATAGCTGTTTGTTTTTCCATCTCCCCACACTACAGCTTTCTCATTTTCATCTGCAGGAAAATCACCTTCCTTAACTCTGAAATCATAGCAGAAGCCAAGCATTTATTTTAAATTCCTATAAGGCTGTGGCATCAGGTTAATTGTATTCTTCGGGGACGCTGACATCTTTTCTGGGATTTGCAGCTACGTCAACAGATGCAGAAATAATGGATGCCTGGATTACCTTGTGGGTGAGGGTTTCTACAGAGCAGTATTTTGCAAGGGCTTTATCTGGTACTAGTCCTACTAGGGAGGATGGAGAAAATGAGAGAAACTAGCTAAAAAAAGAAATAAAAAATACTAAAATTACGTGAAGAGGGGCAGAGGTTAGGAAAATAATGTATTTCTGTGATTACCAGAGAAGCAGGTGAAAACAACTGTCACATCCCAAACTACTTGGTTTTTAAATGGGGCAAAATCTTGTGCTTTTCCTGGAATACTGATTCCCTATGAATCAGTTTTCTTAGGCCAATATAATTTCTAAATTATTTCCCAAGAACACACAGGATTAGATTTGACATTCTCTTATCAAAGATTTGCTAAAGTGAACTCCAGATTTGGTGCCAAATGGCAGCAACTAAACACTAGAGAAGCTGCTGAGCCCTTGCAGTTGTTGGCCACAGGATGTGATTGAGTAGTGAAGGTAATACGAGGCATGGGATTTCCATTCAAATTTGCTGTGGGAGCTGTTAGGCATAGTGGCAGGCAGGACAATTTGAGCCCCTTTACGAGGATTGTGGATAGCCTGTGAAGGCAAGAGACACAGACACAGGCCAGACTTCTCCTGCACCAGCATCGCATGGGCAAAACATGATCTCTGTTGCAGTCTTCTGCTTGTCTGTTTGAGGTTTTTTTTGAGAAACTCTCTGAGGTGCAAGGCATTGAATATCCTACATTCCTCCCTCTTTTCATCTATTTGACACCATAACAGAGACAAGCCAGCTTGTTCACCAAGAGGTGAGACCCAAACTCACTCTATCAACCTATTACAAGTCTGACCTGCTAAGTCTCACACATCACACATGAGCTACGTTCTTCTGTCTCCTGGGCCAAACTCACTCTGCACAGCAGCAATGGCCACCACTTATAACTCATCCCATTTCTCCAGCAGCATCTTTCAGGGGATTCCATGACAGGAGCAGGGCTGGAGCATTGCAGCTGGAAAGAGCAGGTGCCCAAGGGTCAAATGAGATGTGCTGGAACACGTTTGTCTTTGCAGTATCCTACAGCTTTAGGCTCCTAGACCTGAGTCTGTGCATGTGCTCAACAGGTATGAGAACATCCATTACCTGAACATCCCATACATCAAGCCAAATGGAAGTGGAAAGGCTGAATAATTCACAGATACCAGTGATAAACTTTAGCTATGTTCTTGAATCTTGTACAGACATACAACTTCCTTTCCAAACAGGGCAGTGTGAAGAGCATACAAACAAAATGGCAAGACAACTCTCACATTAGGTAAAACTACCAATTAATTTTTACCTCATTTCAATGTCCCACAATGCTGCATCATCACTTATCCAGGGATTGGAAGGCTCAGCAGGAGTTATAAAGGGGTCATATTCCACATACTGCTCTGTGTAGGCTATTAAACTGGCAGGTTAAAAAANNAGAATAAAGAAAGGTTTGAATGCTCAGTCACATGTCAGAGAAGTACAGCTTTTCTTTTTATCTGGTTGGGGGTTTTTTTGGGTGGTTTTTTGGGGGGTTTTCTGTTTTGTTTTTGTGTGTGCTTCTTTTTATTTATATGGATTAGTCAGTTTCTCAGCAATCACAGGAGACCCTTTTCCCAGGGATGATGCATGCAAGGATTTCTCTGCAAACACCCACCAGCTCACTGCAGTATTTTCCTCAGCAGCAGCATTTTTCTCAAGCTTGCCTCTGTTGAGATGCCCCCAAAAAACCTGATGAGGCAACAAATGGATTGGTATGGCAGGACTACCTCCAGAGAGCCATGGGAAGAATATGAAGTGTGTGTCATCCTGCTCATTTGCTGCATGTTACTATTGCCTCTCATCCTTTTAATTTTTGCAAATTTTTGCACCCACATAAATGTTTGCACTATGAGAAACTCACCTAAACAGGGTCATGGGCTGCAGCTAAGAATATGCTTAAATCTTTGGAGGATCATAGTCCTAAGCATCAAAGCTCTGCCTATAGATCACTTTTTAGTTATGTTGGTATAGTATTTAGTCTAACAGCACTATTGTAAAATACTTCAACAGTAATAATTAACTTAGAGAATAATAAATTATATGCATGTTGGAAAAACTCTTGGCCTTTTCACTGGCTTGCTTCATGGTGAGTCAGTTAAGGCATACGGCCTCTAATCCTCACTAGGATGAGATTCAAAGAGCTTTCTGGGGAAAGGACTGTGTCAGCTTGCATAAATGATTCAGGAATTCCACTGGGGTTGGGGCTAGGGGCGCATTTTTACAAAAGAAAGACAACAAATATGAAATAAATTGAAAGACATTTCTTCTAGTCTATATTGGAAATACTCTAAGGCACTTTATTTTTGCCTATGTCTGCCAAGTAATTAACTAAGTTAATTATGTCTCATCATACTGAACAACCAATGTACTTGCACTGTGATTGTCCATGCTAAACTTTACCTCTGGTCCTCCACATCTCAAAAAGGCAGGGGAATGAAAAAACCCTGCGAAACAAAGGGTCATAAAAGGCAGAAAGTTTCCCTGAACTGCTCTACAGTAATTATTTCTTTTTGTTTGTCCTAGCTCTTATCATGAGGAATTAAAATCATACACTTTTGTAACCACAGCAGGTTCCCATTGCCCCTTAGGGCACTCGGGGCTGTCTCGTCTCATTTCATTAATTACATCTCATGACTGCTGTGGGTCAAGGGTTGGAGGAGGGAGCAGCGTCCAATTTCACAGAGCAGCAGCAGTCCCTTAGACATCAATGAAAGAGAGGGTTGGTTAAAAAAGAAAAGAAAGCCAAAAAGGATCAATCAAGATATCTGCTGTGAAACCTGAATTGCTCCTAATAAAATAATAAGAAGGCATCAGAGGTGCTAGTACAAGTACTAGCAAAAAGGAAAGGGGCAAAAGATAAAAATGAAACAAGGGGGAATTTCTAAGTACATTTTGCTGATTCAGTATAATGGCAGCAGCAGAATCATTGCCTCATTGTCTAAAGGAGGCTACTGGCAGGGGACTCCTAAGGAAAAGCATTTTTGTAAAAATGCAAACCTGGCCTTTTGGGTGATAAATTGAATACCCAGTAGAAGAGGTGGTAGAAACAGATGACTGAAGGGTGCAGAGCTTGCCTTGAGAACCCAACTGTCTCTCAATCAAGGGGGCCTGCTGAGCCTTCACAGGAACTTTGATGAGAAGCTGAAAGGATAGCACAGATTTTCATCTAGGGAACTGAGATTGCTTCTGGTAGGAAGATACTCATTTTTCCCCAGCCATTTCGGTGATGCCATGTCTAATGAAATTGTACTAACACTGCACAATGCAGTCAAGGAAAACAATAGGTAGAATATATTGATAGTTTTGCTCAACAGTTCTCAAAGCTCAGTGGTTAAAACTGACAGTGCACAGGTCCCAGGTGGGGAGAAAGGATGTGAAAGAAAGACAGTTTCCAAGGTGTGTGGAGCAGCTGAGGGATGCCTGCTCCCACAGTTGGTACAGATCTACTCCTGGAAGCAGAACAGGAGGAAGGGGAAGAAAATCTTTAGCAGCAAGCATTTATCTCACAGAAGCTCTTCCTTTGGAGAGCCTTCCTCTTCTGACAGACAAGGGCTATCCCAAGAATAGTGTGAATTAATGTAAAATAAATACAATTGATCTATTACTTTGAAACAATTGATATCTTATTCCTATAACGTGTTTGCCCTAATGCTTCCTGATTTATTTGCTCCTTGTTACTTCCCTCATCCTCTCTGAAAGTGCCTTTGTGCTATACTGAAAACTTGGCAGGTAGTGCCACTGTCAGGCTTGACTGTTGAAGAGAGCGTGCCAAGAAGTCATCTCCTGTACCCTGATCTGCCACATTGCCACCTAAACTGTCCTGAGAGCAGGGTCCAGCCTGAAAATTGACTTGATAATAACAGCATCTCCTTACACAGCAAATTTGTTCCTAGTGCTTGTAATCAGTTTTCATGGGGCTTTCAAGGCTGCAAAGGTTTTTTTTCAGGCAATTGTGAAAGTCAGGTCATCCATGTTCATTCCTCCTCACCAGTCCCTACCCCTGCAAAGCCACTGGACCCATCAGCTCCTATGCTTCCCTCCTACCTGCTCTGCAATGCTCCGCATCCAGGCTGTTCTTCCCACCACTCTCCACATCAAGTCCTGGGACTCTCAAATCAATATTGCCAATATTCAAATCAATATTCAAGGTCATCACATGACCAAACACCTCCTCACAAGAAATAAAGATCACAACCATGATTTTCATTCTTTATAATTATTAATAATTATTTAGAAAGATAAAGTTCTTCACCCTCTGGGCTCTGGAACAGCCTCCCCAGGGAAGCAGTCCTGGCACTAATTCTGCCAGAGTTCAAGAGGTGTTTGGTCAATGCTCTCAGGCACATGGTGTGATTCTTGGGGCTCTCCTAAGCAGGGCCAGGGGTTGGACTTGATGATCCTGATGGGTCCCCTCCAACTCAGCTTACTCTGTCATTCTGTAATTTGACTGTTCTCATTTTATTTGCTTTTCTCCTGGTTATTATTTTACACAGGTTTTGATAGCAACATTTTCTTCTCCAACTTGAGAGCAATTAAAAAAGAAAAAAAGAGCAATCCCTTTCAAACCAGGAAAATTATTACTGTCTCAATATATTAAGGTCATTGTAAATAAATTCAGTACAATAACTTTTTTTTTTTTTAAAGTACAAGTATATGTTCTTAATTGAAAATATCCAAAAGCCCAAAACATAAATATAAATGGGCTCATTCTAATCATACAATGTATTGCATGCAGGATTTCAGGGAGCCCCTGAATATTTTCTCTTTAATTGAATACATTTTCATTTTAATTGCTAAACTTGATAAGCCAATAAGAACTTACACGGGGCCTCTCACCATTTAATTTACCTGGTTTAGTACCTGCACAGTAACTACAGGTGCAGGCACTGCAAAGCACATTTCATGGGTTATTCCTGTTTTGCTTAAATAAAAATTCCTCTATTATTTCTCTAGAAGGAACCAGCCCTTATCCTATCCTTCATGTTCAACACAGTTTTGCTTTAAAAGTGGTATCACTGAAGAGCATGGCTATCCTTACATTCATCTCAGTGACTACTCTGCAAATGTGCATAACTTACAAGTACCTAAGAAAATGAGCTGTCATATTCAATTAAATTTGAGCTTTTCTTCACCTATTAATACTTTTCTACCAAAACTAAATATTCTGCAAGTCAAATTGTGCCTTGATTTGCTTAGAAATCCACTCCTTAAAACACTGCCTTGAGTAATCCAGGTACAGTCCCAGTACTTCTCTAAGGGTTGCATATACATGTAAGTGGGAGCAGGAACTGGTCCTACAACCCCAGTATGAACAGAGATGTGAACACCATGTGCAACAAATGCAAACACAGCTCCTTTCCCAGAGCTGTGCCAGCCTAACAAGAGATAAGCACTGAGAGTTCAGCCAAAAAGGGAAACAAAGGGTATTTTCAAATTGAGACAGGAATGACTTTTCCAAAAATAAACCACAGGGCAGTGAAGGGGTGGGAAACAAGGCCCACAAGGTTTTTTTCTTTTGTGAATGCTTCTTTTCTTTTGCAGTATTACAGGTCCTCATTTCCCACCTATTTTTGCTCAGTGGCAGAAGAGTGAGTACAGAAGTGCCAGCAGACAGGCAGCACAGCTTGTCAAGGAGGGCAAAGGACTGATGCACAGAAAGGGGGTTAAGCCTTTGCACTTTGCTGCCTGCTCTATTTCTAGACTTGCCAAACTGGAGATGAGGAAAGAATGGGAAATCATCAAAATGGGGACACTCACCTTTCTGCTACTTTGGACATCTTTAAACAATGTCTCTCTATCTGCATGTTCAGAAAAGTTATCTGAGGAGAGAGATGACAAGGACATTAACAATTTATGAGTTCTGCAGCATGCATTGACAATATCCCAACACACTATTGATTTATCTTTCCAAACAGCTTGAAAGTAACTCAGAAGGAAATGGGACCCTTCCCTAGGTATCAGAAGCTTATTAACTGCTTCCAATAGCAGGCTCCATTGCCAAAGGCAAAGCCCTAGGGAAACTTCAGAAGACATAACTGAAAATAGAAAAGACACGTATTTGGGGCCAAGGTTCCTAAACTACTCAGGGTACAATACGATCTCCTTTTTACAAGCACACTCTGCTCTCCCATTCCTCTTACTGACCGGCATCACAGGACCATTAACATTTTACAGCACACTTTCATTCTGCTATGAACCAGTTCTTTAGCCTATAATAAAAAAGCTCAAGAAACATAGCATCCAGGTTTAGTTCAGAAGACCACCCAAAAACTGGTTGCCTAAGAAACTTGTTTGAAGCTGCCTTCAGTAAAATGCTGATCTAGTGATTCCTATTTGTCTTTCAGTGAGGGCTGCTTACTGCAGCAAAGTAATTTTGAGGGAGAGCTCTTCGTGCCAGGGCAAGAATGTGTGAGTTGGCTGGTCATTCCTCGGCATGATTGTCCAAATAACTTTTTCCTAGTTTCCTAAAAGCTCTGACTGTACAGTCTAACAGTCATGTGCTGAACAATGCCTTTCCTCGCCGCTTGTCCCCAGCCTGTGCTCCACTACACTGGCCTTTGTCACTGTCCACTTTTCAGACACCCTCACTGAACTGGAATTACTGCCTTATTGTCTGTGTCTGGTCCACAGACAATAAAAGTAGATTCAAAGGTCAGTGTTACTCATAATATGTATAACCACACAACTGCACTGCTCAATGAATACTTACTAATACTTTACATAAGTGAGAATCAAGGATAAGTATGTGAGGATCAAGGACAGGTAAAACATACAATTGGTTTTGCTGGTACCTGAGTTACTTTCTAGGCTTTTTTCTGATAGCAGTTCTCAGAAGAGTTGCCATACAGCCACCTACTTACCTGCTTCCGGAAATCCTCTTTTGTCGTTTTGCGCACCGGTTGGGAGGGCAGGTGTACGGGGCTTTGGGGCTGAGACTCCTCTGTAACCCCATACACTGACTGTGAGGAACAAGGAACAAACCAAAGGGATTACAGCATTTTTCTGTTACTCAATGAGGAACAGTGCAGTATGCAAAGGAGTAAGGTAACAAGCCAGCAATTTCCTACTGTTTATACCCACACAGGTAAATAATTATTCATCCTGGAGCAAAATTTACAGATCAGACTGTTCTTGCTGATGCCTGCACTTAGAAGGCCTGTAGGCATGTTAAGAGAAGAGTTTGTTTCAAATGTTTAAATGCAGATGATAATTTTTTGGGAGCTCTGTTAAGGCTGTGTGCATTAACACTTGCACACTGATGAACACTGGGAGCTGTCACTGGGGTGAATCAAATGGTTCAAGAAAATACTAGAACCTAATTCTATGCCACTGTCTTTCACTTGATTTAATTTCTTAATGTAAAACTACATATTGAAGAAAGTGCTTAACCAGGTCAAGTCAATGGGTCAAGTTCACATGAACTTCTCTAAACAAAAACCTGCATACTGACCTGTAGCCATTTATTTTCAGGACAGACACCTGCGCTGAAAGTAGTATCATTTGCCCTTTCATTTAGTGCTTTTACTTTTCAGTAAAACTTCTAATAGACATGTGAATAGCTCTGCTACAGTTTAACTACTTATGGAAGTTCAGGAGTCCAGTGTTCCATCCAAAAACATAACAAGTGATGAAGAAACAGCCTGAAACCAAGAGAGGCTTAGATATTAGGAAAAATTTCTTCTCTGAAATAGTTATCAAGCACTGGAACAAGGCTGCCCAGGGAAGTTGTTGAGTCACCATCCTTGAAACTATTTAAAAGACATGGATATGGTTTAGTGAAGGACTTGGTTAGGTTAAGGTTTTGAGTCACTGATCTTAATAGTTTTCTTCAATCTAATTATTCTATGACTTCATATACATAGAAGAGCTCAAACTTGCTGGAAGTCAAAGACACCCAAGTTGCTAATGATCCAGCCTTTGAAATTATTAAGGCAGGTAAACATCTCATTATCTCTGCCCAGATAATTTCTTAAAAAGGGACCTAGGTATTTTTGCCAATTCCTTTTAATTTTATGGGAGTGCAGAGCCATCAGAACTTTGGGACATAGAGCTCCTTAAAGCCCTTCTCAGCTATACCTATTACCCATCAAGTCAGTATAACTTTGCTGGTAAAATTGAAATAATAAATTCACCAAGGAGAACCAAACAGAAGTCATACTATCAAAACTTTTATTTTTTGTTCCTCTTGGGTAAGTCTCATATACAGTAGGTGTCAAGTATGATTTACATCAAAAGAAAACAAAAACAGTGAACCAAACCAGCTCCAAATAAGCAAAAACCAAAACCAGGAACTCAAACTGACCTTTTTCACTTTTTGTGGGTTTTTCATACGGCGACACTTTCTAATGTCCATTTCTGTGGTGTTCACACAGCCTGGCTGAAAAGAGATGGTAATTGTGTTATTCCTCTGTTAAGAATCTTCATCCTACCTTACCTTTATAAAATATATGATTAGAGCTTGTCCAAAACTCTTTCTTGAGGTTTGTTTCCTATAAATTACTCTTGCTAAACAAGAGACTGCATATACCCAAGGATGCCATGTCAGCATTCAATCCACTCACTCCTAACTTTGGCACCAAAAGGAAATAGCTAACAGGGGGGAGCTTTTGCTAGGAAGTCTGAGACAAACTGAGTAAGCTGCTTTTCTTTCATAAGCCCAGTAAATAATTTTCCAAAGTTCATATTTTTCACATATTCCCAAATCAACAGTTCCATAGATACACAAGTCCGAATGTCTCAAATAATCTTGCAGACACTTGGTGCATTTTGAACTGCGAGGAAAATCCACATGGTGACTGTAAAGGCAATGTCTTTGTGCATAAAACTTTTAGTAGTAATAAAACTTTTCCTGTCAAAACCTGGAAAGTCTCTTCATTCAAAAATAGTTTTACCACAGGCCTGTGCACATCCCAGAATGCTCTTTCCTGGCTGTCCAAAATCTTTCTTTCTGTTTTATCCTTTTTCCTGTCGATTCTGAAAACAAAAAGCATAAGTGAGTATGAGTCAATGTACAAGTCATGCTTTCTTCTTTGATATTGTTCCTAGCTGTGGTTCTTAACTCCAAGAAAAAAAAAAATTCAGAAATCAACTTTTTTTATACAGTGATTGCCACACTTGCACTTGCAAGGGCACATGCCATGAACAAAATAACATTGATGTTTACTCCAACATGGGTCAAAAGAGATTTTCCTATTAATGTGGAAAAATTTAACAGCTGTTTTTCATCTGGTGAGGAAAACTTTTCCTGGTACCCTGTTCCCGTACTCTGATTCGACAGACTGGGAAAGTTTGTAGTTTTGTCTGTGTCAGGAGACCCACCAGGACCTGTTTGCTCCAGGTGAGGCTCCTGGCTGATGCTGAACTGAAGTCCCCATCAGGAGACTCCATTGCACCCAAATGCCCCAGCAGCACCACTGCCATGAATACAGATTGCAATACATTTATCTCAGACATTTCCAGCAGCAGCAGCACAGGCAGCACTTGTGGCCACTCCTCCTTAGAGCTTTCAGCTCAAAGACTGCCTCTGTCTGTGTGCCCCCATTGCTGGCAGAGTAAGGGGTGACAGCAAAGGTGACCAAAGGTGAGCTTGCTGCATGGCCCCTACAAACCAGCAGCCACCCCAGAGAAACATGACTGGGCTGGCACAACAGGAACTCTGCAATTCCAGCCCTGATGTAGCCAGTGAACCAACTCGCTCAAAGTACACAACCCAAAGGCCACCAGAGGTTGTTCAAAGCAATTCTTGGCAGCAGTGAGCAAGTGACATCTGGCACCTCTCTCAGCTTTACACATGAGCACAAACTCAGCATCAGCTTGCAAGATCTACCTGCACAGGGACTGGAAGAGGCACATGGAAGGAGGAACAGCCTCCATGCCTTCACTTCCAGAGCAGGACTGAGTAAAGCTCAGTGTGCTGGGTTCCCACATTGCTACCACCAGCAAAATCAAAGCAGTGAGGAAAAAAAACCCAGGCCAGCTGTGATTTCTGACCACCAGGTTCTCTCCCGTCTATTTTTGTTTTTGAGGGGCAGACTTAACCCTTGGCTAAGTCTGTGCTAGAAATGTACCAAGAGGATAGCAATCAGGGGAGAAAAACTGAAGTTTCTGAACAGTCCTCCCCAGGAAAAGACCAAATTCTCCACAGTTTGACATCACTAGCTGATTTCCCCCTTGCAAGGCACAGATGAGAAACAAGCTCTGGCACAAGCTCTGTCCCCACATAAAGCCAGAGCAGCTGCTGTACTGTGCTGAGGACACCCAGCCCAAAACTGCTTTTCTGAGTGAGTCCTTCACACCTGGCCAAAGGGGAAGGTGAAGCCTATTCTAATCTTACACCACACAGCACACACAAAATGAAGGGACACTTTGGAGGCTTCATGAATTCTCTTCACTGACACTTTGTGCTGAACCCAGATTGTCAGGTCCTATCTCCAGACTTACTGATAACACAGTATTTCACATTTTAAACTTTGGGTGAAGACCCAAAGCAGCTAGATGCTCTGTGGCTGCAATTTTTGAAGCAATGTGGGTATAGCAATGGGAATACAGTGTGCAAACAAAAATGTGGAAAACAATGCAAACTTGGTAAGCAGGAGGAATGTTTTCAGGTATTTTTTATTTTTTTCTTGCCTTTTCTAGTTAACTTAAACCTTTAGTTAACTGTGATTTACAACATGAATTCCATCCCTGTCTGTCTGGAAACCTGAAGACTGAACCATCATATGCACTGTGAACCAAGAAGCTGAAACTAGCCAGCAAAAAAAGTTGATAGTGGCCAGTTCATGCTTATGCTTCAAAGAAAAGAGAAAGAAGAAAACATGATAACCAACAGTGATCACAATTTACATTTCTTTCTTAGGTGATAATTATATGTTTTAGACAGAATGCAGACTTATGTTTTGACTTACACTTTTTTTTTTTTTTAATCTTGGCAATAGCCTTTAAGTAACTGAAAGTACAATTGCTATCCTAAGTTCTAATTTTCTCTTCCAAATGGAACACTGCTATTCTGGTTGGAAAAAAATCCCTTAATTACCCTGCAGTTTAAAAGATAATTACCATATATTTAAATGGTACATAATTGCAATGTTATTAAGCAAAGAATTTATCAAAATTACAAAGGGTTAATGAAAGATAGAGGCATATACCTCAAGACACACCTTCAAGAAATTATATTCCTTAACTTTTTAGCATCTAATGCTGAAAGTGCAACTTCCCTCCAATGGAACCATTTCGGTGCTGGTGTTCTTATGTGTCATCTTCACCAACCTTTCCATTTTATAAGTGACAATGACATGCACAAAATTGACACTCAGAGTTTTAGGTATTAGTTTGTAGACAATAGTACCCAAACCCTAGACCATATCCATTTACCAGCAGTAATGAAAACACACTCAAAACATTAAGAGGTTCATACTGCTTTCAAAAAGGAAGATGAGAAGAAATACCTGTTGTAAATACCACCCTTATAATCACATGGAAGCGACAGTATTTTTAGACTCAGAAAAACTCTGCAAGCATAGAGTAACACAGAGAGATGACAAAATTCTGTTCTTTCCATTCATACAAAACAAAAATACTACACAAATGTAGAAGCACAATGGGCTTGCAAATTACTCAAAGTCCCATGGTGAATACAGACTCAGGAGCTCCAGACCAGTGTTTCCATGTACAGATAATAAAACCCATCTTTCAGTTTCTGGCACAGACCTTCAGAACTAGCTCTCTACTGTTTCTAGTCTGCCAGTGATTAAAATTCACCAACACCTTCTGAGCTTAGTCACAGTAAAGATTTTGACAAAGAAGTTTTATCTGTTCAGAATCCCCTTCCCTTCACAGCTCTAAATACTGGTGCAATTCAGTGCTCCAGGATTACTCACTTCACTTGGGCCTCTGCTTGCATGAAGATGAATTCCCACTTTCTTGCAAATGCTCTCTGAAGTCTTGCTAAGTTTTCCTGTCAAAAGATGAAAATAGTAAGAACAACTAATTTCTGTAATTACAGCAATTGCTTGAGAGTACATTTAGAATGGTGGGTATTCATTTTATTACTTTTTTTTTTTTAAATGAGAAACTAAAGACATGAAAGTCAGTGTTGGTTTCAGGTGAACTACAGTGCAGGCAAAGCAAGGCTGTAACACATCTTTTTGGGCTGCAACCCAAAGGGCCCTGCCAGGGATAAGTAATGGAGTGTGATGAAGACAGCTTGAGCTCTTGTATGAAAAAAAAATATGGACTTGTTCCCAAAAGATAACACTGAGAAGCTTTGTGAAGCTGATGACTTTCATTTCTGATAGCAGATGGCTGCCAGCTGCACGTTTCCCTCTCATCCTCACTTTCCCTTCCCCTCTGCACTGTTCTCTTCTCTTCAGGCTTTTATGAAGGTGCAAAGCCTGAGCATCCCCAGCTTTGCTCAGTCCTGGTCACTGCTGAGAGCATTATGCAGCTGCACAGTACTGAAGGCTGGGGATTGCCAGGATGATTCACAAAAGGAAATAGCTTGTTTGTCTGAACAATGAACACAGTTACTGCAAAGAATGGCTCCAGATGCAGCTTTGCTCTACACCTGAAGAGCACTGATCCAGACCCATTCCAGAGAGTGTAGTGATCTGGACATTTGGATGTCGATGTGGCTTCATCACAGCTTGAGGTTAAACTCATAACATGGCTGGAATTTCAGGCTTAAATTGCACCCTGAAGTTACATATCCATACCCTCCCCAAGAAAGGAGGCCTGGGAGACAATCAACAGGATGCTCTTCTCCATTACAACTGGTTTAACTGTTTCAAATTTACATTGAAAACAAACACTTGTAGTTCTACTCTTGTTCTCTTTATACTTGTCACCTTTATTTCAAGAAACTTTTTCAGGCCCATGCATTTCAATGCAAGAAGAAATCTTCCTACTAGTCACTTCAAACTCTTGTATAACACAAGGCATAAAGCTTGGCCCTGTTACCACCAAGTCTATGTAACAGTTTCAGTCTGTACATATGGAGGAAAACAGTTAAACAAATGATTTACAGCTGTACTGAACCGTGATGATTTCCTTAACTGTGGCTACAAAGAACAACAACTTGTAATTGTCTGTAACACAAATTTTTTGTGGGTATTTTTTTCATTATTTTTATTTTATTTTAAATTATTTTCACATGTGCCCTCTGGAATAAATACGCTGAAGCCAATGAAACATCATCAACTGAAGCCATATTTGAATTGTGCTTATGTTTGACCAATTATAAAAAACCTGAATGCAACTATACAAGCTTAATCACATCATCAAGACTCCTGCTCTCATCAGTATAAATGCGGGCTGGGGGACTGTCTGTAAATGCTGCAAGCAGAACCTAAAAATTAAATGTCCCCTGAGATGCTTTGTCGAGAGTCTCTCTTGAAGCTCCAGGTCACTGCTGATATCTATGGAGAAGCATTCTCCTGCTGCATCTCCAAAGATATGAGAAGCACTGCTTCTCACTCCTGGAAGCCTGTTTCTCTCACTTGTGCTGAGCTTACATCCCCTGCTGGATCTGCTTCAGCTCCCATAATGCATAGGAAGAGTTGATGCCATTCTTATCTGAATGTCTCTAATTAAGAGAACAAAGTTTGAATGCAGAAGTAACCTCTAATTGTGCAATGCAATATTCACAAGAAAAATGAGAGACTGCCAAGATCTAATTATTTACCATCACTGGAGCATTGCTACTCTCAGTAGGCAACAATGTGCAAAAATACTTAGCCAAAGCCTGCCTGCATGTGTGTGGGAGTATGTGCACTGCTGAACAGCCTTTTGTTGCTTTATGGTAGATCTTTGGAGTATTTACACTTAATTGGTTGGATGTGAGCAATTTTAATGGTTTTAATAATGAAATCAACAATATGCAGAACAGAAAACTCAGCAAAAAGACATGTAAGTGCATGCAGGTTGTTTTATTCCTTCCTTTGTGCCTGTTTGAGATTAGAACTCTTGGGAAGTTGGAATGCATTTCCAGGGTGGACTAGGTAAGTGGCAATTTTTGCATGCTCTGCACTGAGAGGACCAAATGGCGTATCTCTCCACGTGCACAAATGTTCCAAAATGTAGAAGGTAAGGAAGAAGGAAAAACTTCAATCTTGGGAAAAAACAAAAAAAGTCCCACTCTAAAATAAATGCAAACATATGCAAATATATGCAACATAAATGTTTTCATTGTAACAAACATGACCACATAAGTCTACTAGAACCAACTGCTATAAAACTCTGCTATTACACTGTTGAGCAAGTAAACAGAAGAAAGTCTATATGAAAGAAAGAAAAGTTTACCTGCCCAGAGTGCTACAATGCTGGTATTCAAAGAAATACATAGCCCTGTCCCTCCTGCCTCCATCTTCCCACTCCTCTCCACCCTGCAGTCTGACACCAAAGTTTGAGATACTTTTATTGATAGTAACTCCATATTAGAAAACATACTCTAAATAAAGTTCAGTGATATTTTTCATATGGCATATAGAAAATGGTCCAAGTCTAATATCTGAGAACTTTTGTAACAAGATGTGTCATCAACAATTTAATTGCCCAGTGGTGCACCCGAAAATCCATCATTTTCTTGCGCTAAAATCTGCTATACAAATGAGGATTTCCTAACTGAAAAAAAGACACCAAGCTAAACTTCTGCATAGTTTGCCCTAGTCTTGAAGGGCTCATTATACAGCAGATGCTTTAATGTGGGACACTGCAAAGCCAGGGACACTCATCAGTCTTGTTCCTGATGTTGTCTTCATATCAGCCTTCACACAGTTCTGACAACTAAGAAAAAGATACAGTAAAGGCTGACCCCAAAGCACAAAATGGCAGCATTCAGTTGGCAAGCAAAGCTATCCCTGCATCCCCCAGCTTTAAACTCTAGCAGCAGTATACCTACGGCTTCATAATCCGCCAGCTCCAGCCTAGCTTTGTTCTGCATGGTCCGTTTGCAGAGATAGATGGCTAAAGGAAAGGGGGAAACAGAATGGAAAACAATTACAAACAGATTATTAGTACTAGATCTCAAAAAAAAAAGTCTATAGACAGTTTGTTTTCATTAGAAAGTAACAGGAGTCAAGGAATGAGCTGGGTGGACAACCAGCTGACATTGCTTACAATTAATCTCAGAGGCCCCTAAATCTGGGACATCTCAATTTAAAATGCTGAGAACAGAATGCCAGGACCTAACAAGATGTCCACAAAAGGCACAATTGCTTCTGGGTCTGGTAAAAGATATAGTATAAGCAACCTGTTCCCTAAGCAGTTTGGGAATATGCATATCAGAGTGACCATCCCTGCATTTCTTTTCTGCTAAGAAAAAAAAAAAATCAGGATATTGAAGTGAAAACAGAAATATGGGCCATCTTAAAAGCACAATCTGAGCATTTTTTAATATGCTCCATCCTCTTATTCTTACATGTTTCAAATGGTTAAGAGAAGCCTTGTCACATTTCCCTATAGGCAGAGGCTGCTGAAACTGATGTGGTTTGGGATTCTGAGGGTCAAGATGAGCCCAGCATACACCACCAAACCAGTCCCAGGCTACCTTCTGGGAAAGTCCCACCTGGATCTGCTAAGCTCACCCCATTTCCATTAAAGACTGAAACACAAGGTCCACAGCACACAGTCAGGTCTGAACTTAATAGAGGCCCAGTACTACTCATGTAATTCTATTCCATGCTGTTTCTGTAATTTTAACATTCATCTAATGAGCCAGTATTATGCATTGTAACCAGAGCTGACCAGTTCATTTATATTTACACATCTCAAGGGCAGTTTTCTCTGTAAGGCCCTTATGACACCAAATGAAGTGAGTCAGTTGTCTCATAGTGTTTTTTCATGCAAGACAGTGAACTGCCATTAGCAAGTTAGTTCTTCTCCTGTAAGTGGACACATGCAAATAAAAAAAGTATGAAGTGCTCCTGGGATTTCAGTTTTATTTGGGTCTACTGCTAGTTTGGGATTAATTCCTGGGAAGACTCCATCTGTACAGGCCTCTGATATGCAAAGTCTGATTACAAGCATATGTTAGAGGTTTCTGGGACAGATGAAAATCTGTCACTACAGGGCTCAGCTAATGCAGCTGAAGCTTGTCCAGCTGTGGGTCAGCTCATAGAGGGCTTTATCTTGGGGTGTACTGCTCCACTCAATGCCACTGCAGCACAATAATGTGACTGCCAAAACCAATTATTTATCTGATACTGCAGGAAAAAAACAGAACGTCCCTCTTCACATTATTTTTCTGGTATTTAAAGAATACATATGAGGCACAGTTTACACAGTAATATAGGGTGACTGTAAAATCTGGAATTTTTTTTGCAAATACACAACAGCATAATGTTTTCTCCTCAACCATTGCCTCATTGGGATAAACATGTAAGTCTAGCTCATCTGCAGATGAGGACTGCAAATGAACTATCACATGACACACACCATTGCAGGCTACTTCTTCACCACAGCAAATGATTTCCAGAATCCATAATGATGAGTAATTATTGCACAGGGAAGAAAAAAACCCAAACTGATTACTCAGGGAAGAGTTCTAAACCAATCTTAGATTATGAGATAAAGGACTTCCAGAAGCTCCCGTTTTATGACTGCACACATGTATACGCTTCCTCTTCCAAAGCCGCACCAGGATGCAACAATTAATTTTATCATTTAACTGTGAAAGCAGTGCAGTTCTGGAAGAGACAGCAATATTGCATGCAGACAGCTAAAGATAACAACACTGACATATTTTCTTTATGTATTATCCCTGTCTGCAGGCACTCACATGTTTAAAACACCATGTTGCACTTTATTAACTCATAAACCATGCTCAGTCTTCTCTTTTACCGTATCATCTGGTAATCTTAAAAAAATGGGAAAATAAGTCTGATGTCATGTATCAGAGAACTTTTAGCTGTGGGCTGCTGTTAGTTATGTACCGGTTTATTGATCAGTCACATAAGTGCCCAGATGAAGTAAATTTTATTGATCCACATAACGGATTCAGCAACAGATCAGAGGATCGTCTCCCACAAAAGCAATATTGGTATTATTTAAGATTCCCAAGAACCAGTATTCTGCTTGCCACAAATTCTGCTGAAATGAACAGTGATAAATGAGAATGAAGGCAATGGATGGCAAAATCCTGGCCCCATCAGCCTCAATGGCTACAGCTCCAGGCACTTGAGACACCCCAGGGCTTCAGTTTGTGCATGTGAGATGGGCACATATCTGCCTCTGATGCTGCTGTCTGACAACAAACTCTGCACATGAAGAGTGTACGTGGCCAACAGTAATTATTTTAAGAACAACTGTTTACATCACAAACTAACTTTCTATAATGAAACAATCATACTCTCACCATAATCTGTGTTTTCTGGTTCCCAGCAGTTTGAAGGCCAAAAGTATGGTGCCTAAGAAAAAGCATATACATTTTTGTAATTTAAGAGATGAAAACCAATTCAGGTGCAGAAAAACATTACACATTCAAATAGAAGAATCACAAAATCTACCACCCAGATTCTGCCCTCAGGGGAAACACTGCTACAGATTACAGTAAAAGTGAGGATGCTGCAAAAACCTTTAATAGTCCTCACTGCAGGTAAACAGAGATGCTGTAATGCAAGCACCTCTTGAGGAGGATGTCCAGTGTCCTGATGAAATTTCAGACACTGTTGCCAGCTCATCTGAACATGGACATCTTATCCACTATCCCCAGAACAATCTCTTTCCCCAAGAGTTCACTGGAAACCTGAATATATATATATTTTTAAGCGCATGAGAAACCTTGTGGTCTTATCTATATGCTACATACCCCTTGCTTTTATGGAGCAGCTACCAATGTGGTTGGCAGACTCCAAAACAATTTCCTTTTTAGTTGTAACAGATGGCAGAGATCAAAACTCAGCTGTTTAGAGTCATTCTGAAAGCAGAAGTCCTGCTAAACTTAGTGCTTTTGTTTTCTATCCAGGTCTGCATATTGCAGTTGCTACAATTAACTACAAGCTATAACTACATGTGACTCTATTTCAGTTTTAACATGAATGAAAAATGACATAGTGGTGATCACAGAAATTACAGAACACTGATGCTTTACTGATCACACACTGCTTTACTGATGTAATGCTACAGATGGGCATAGGACACTACCACACAGAGTTAAAGTCCTTCCACCAAAGTACAGTGAGAAAACATGGGGGATTCAAACAATACAGGGTTTAATGCTCCTCAATGATATGTATCTTATGAATTTCAGAAAAGAACGAGCTACTGTTAAAGGAGGGATTGATGTTGAGGTACAAAGTAGCAAGAAGAGAGTAATGGAAACGAAGCATGATTCTATCAGGTAATTTTTGCAGAAAAAAGCTAAGGAGGTGTGTTGGAGGAAATGAAAACAGGCAAAGAATATGCAAAAATTGTAAGAAAAGACACGGGAAAGAAAAGTCAATAAGCAGTTAGTTTGATTATGTGGTTTACACAGGCTTAAAACAATAAAAAGAAATTAAGTTATATTGAAATGTAGCTCCTGAAAACTGCACAGGACAAGTTCTTATAGTGCCATTCTTTCAAAACAGAGAAAAATACAGCTAAATAGGCAACCAGTATTACCCCTGCTTCTGTTGTGTCTTCTCCTGACAGGAGGATCAGGACTTTCAGAAAAGAAAGGGAATTGTAATGAAAAACCTGAGTCTGAATGATGCTGTGCAACCAGAAGGTGGGGTGAGATAAGAGGACATCTGTGATCTCCTGGGCTTCTTTTTTCACCATGACATTGGTCACATGTGATAGCACAATACCACATTAGCAGTAGGTATGAGCAGCTGCAACATCAGATGCAAAGAGCAGAACTGGGTTTCAAATAAAAGCTAAAGAGTAAAAATTGAAAAGGAGGAACAGAAGAGTGAACAGAAGAGAGGTGGCAGGAAAGATAAGGGAGCGGGCTGAGACGATGTAACAGAAAAACACAAATTTAGCCAGCAGGATGAGGCAGTAGGACTCCAAGTTTGGACTTACTGCTTCTTCTAAAGTTATACAATCAGTTCAGAAGGAGCTGTTGCAGCACAAGCACTCAGTTATCTAGTGAGCTGACAGTGGCAGATTTTAGACAGGGCATGGAACTCAAGCACAGGGTGCTTAAAAAATTCAGCACATTTGGAGGCACAGGAACACTGAGGGATAGAAATGTCCCAGTTTAGGTGATTGCCAAGGCTACACATCCTTTGTAGAAGAGCCAAAGCCTTAAGCTTGCCCCCTCCCCACACCAATCTGTAAGCAAGAGATGAAAAAAAATTGATTTTTTTGCTGTGCCAAAGCTTGAATGTCTAGCTCCTAAGTTTGCCCTGGTCCATTTTGCACAGGAGAATGGTTACTGAATTCTGCATCAGTTAGGATCTGAAAGCCATCTTCTTTCTCCTGGTTTAGTTCAAATCTGAGTAAAACAGCTGTGAATTCAGGTATCAAAACCAGTCACAAGACATAGCCATTCATTTATGTAAAAACTAAGTCAGAAGGTAGATGAGAGTGATTTGGGATTCTAAAGCAAATTTTTTTGAAGGGACTTCTTCATTTCCTAGGGCCTCTATGAAGATAGCCTCAATCCCTGGCTTCACAGATCTAATGGCTGCTTAGGTATAAAGAGTGGGTGACTTCAGCAGTATTACTGCAGGGACAGAAGAAGGGACCACAAGGGAGTCAGGGTGCTCACCAACCTGAAAACGATAGAAGGTCCCGTCATCTTTCAGGGTAAGGACATGGTCTGAAATGGGAAAGATGTAACCCTGCGCAGCAATAAGACTTCCCAAGTGTATTGCTTCCCCTGTGAAAGAGAAAAAAACAGCAGGGATGTGTCAACAAGACATGCACCACACATTTCTCTGCTTTCAATTGCAGCTCTGGTGATGACTCATGTGAAATCTGGTGCCTCTCTGTACCCACACCACATCCCTACTACTTTCAACAAAACCCTGTAAAGCAGGAGTGCAGAAATCAGCCTTACAATACAGATGAAGCACTGCTCAAATATTTAACCCGTTAGTTTTTTGAATAAAAAATACACACACCAGTGCAGCCCTAGAGTATGAAATTAATTTCAAAGTACGTTATCTACCGCAGGTGACAGCTGACAAGAAGCCTGTTCCATCAGTGAACCTCACTTGCTTCTACCAAATCCAACAAGCACCTGCAACACTAGTTCATTAGCAGGATATTCATTCATAAAGACACATCCTTGCACTGTAGCATTGCCCTTTGCTAGAGAAAATGTTACAAAGGGGAGTTACATATACTAGCGCTGCCCAGGCAACCTTCCCCAGTGCAGAGGCCCATCTGTGCAGATTTTCAAGCAATGCCAGCTGTCAAAAGCAGCATCATCTTTCATAGAGTTGAAAAATCATCTGCTTGTGCATGTCCAGATAGATAATAAAGCTGTTGTCTGCAGCTGAAATTCAGATTTCGGACCTGACAGGACTCAGGAGAAGGGATGTGTGTACAGGGATGCCCTGCTGAGTGATTCAACACTGCCTGTATCTCTGTTTTTACACGGTGACAGTAAGGCAGCTTAAGAACTGGTAGGTGAGAGTCTGGATTTTTTTCATTTTCCTGAAAAGGAAAAGAAACTTCTGGACACACAGATTTTTCTCTCCCTTTTCTCAATAGGTCTTCACTTGCCTAAATGATTTTGGTTTCTCTGAAGAGCGAACTATTTGGATTGTGCCCATGCACTGATCACTCTTTATGGCTGCTTATCCATTTATCTATATGGTGATTTATCTATTTGCTTTTTTTTTTGATAAATTAAAAACCATTACCAGATTTTATGACCCTGGCCAAGAATGACACAGACACTATGTCCTGTCAGCTGAGTACCCTTCTTCACACCATGAAAACCTGATGCTGCATTTGACTGCTTAACCACACACATCCACCAATCCACTTCTTTTTGAAGTCTAGGAAAAAAACCTAAAATCAATCAGTCTTCTGTAGGTAGCAACAGTTTCACAGACAGGCTAAAATTCCTGCACTGGTATTTCAGTGTGTTGCAGCATAAGGCATGAGACTTAATTAAGATGTTGACTCTTAACTCTTTTCCTTCTCCTTCCCTCTGATGTTTAAATCAACCATGTTCTTTTACTGGCATTTTAGACTCCAGCAATATAGTATTTACTGTCTAATGGCACATACAATACAGATGGAGCACCTATTTCTCCCCAGCTGTGGTCACCTTACCTGCATCCTCAATGCTGAGGTTCTTCATAAGCCACTGCACAATATCAGAACCTTAACAAACAAATGAACAAAAATTTAAGAAAGCATTAGACACCGAGACCACAGAGTTTGAGTCCCCTAGAGAGAGATAACATTGAGATAGATACACTAGAACTGGCATGAGCTTTATTCCATTTTGCTTTTTTATTTCCACTGAGGTTTCAGAATGTTTTTCCTTCTTGTGCCACACTGCAGCTACATGGTTACTGACAGGTACTAAATCCCACGGGGCTTTCTGTGCAATAGGAGACTTGATATACCTGAAGTCAGATATTAGTCTAATGGTTGCTTGTAACTGTTCTCTCCCATTTTCTTCTCACCTCAGCATACAGAGATAAGTTTCTGCACGACTGGTTAGCAAGGAGATGAAGGAGCATTTAGTGGCACCTCAAACCTGTAACATGTAGATGTTACAACTGAAACATCAGTCAAAAACAGACAGGAAGGCCTTGTTTATGTCAAAGACAAGCAATATCTTAGAGAAGGAGGTGGTATTCAGAGAGCCTGTAACCACAGGTGAGTGGTCACCTGGTGGTGATCACACAAACTGAATGGTGGCTGGGAAGAGTGAGCCTTTAAGAGCCATCAGGAAGTTCTTTAGGTTTTCCAGTATGAAAAAAAAGTTCATTAGGTTTTCCAGTAGGGCCCATCCAGTACAATGAAAGTTGTTGCAAACTTATAAAGAACATCAAATTCTCTAGGATTGATCCTCTGCATGTATACAACCTCTGTTGCTTGCAGGGAGATCACAGAAGCAGAAAACTTGTCACTGTTCAGTAGAAAGGCCTGTAACCAAAATACATAGTGACAGGGCAGCAAAATTTAGTTAAATCATATACTCAGAAAGCTAAGATTAAAATCAAATATAGTGGTGCGTACAAGTCAGCTAACTGGAGTTCTCCAAAGTCAAAGGCAATCAGCAAAGACACTTGGATGCAATATAGCAAGCCCATACTAAGTTACAACAGCATTCATCACAACCTAACAATCCAGCCATGTCTCTATGCAGACATAACATCAAGCCCTTCTCAGCATACAGTCAATTTCCACAGAAATATTTGCATTCACATACAGTAGGCTAATAGGCCCAGTATTCTTCATAGAATCATAGACTGGCTTGGGCTATAATGCACCTAAATATATTCAGTTCCAACTCCCCTGCCATGGGCAGGGATGCTGTCCACTAGACCAGGCTGCTCAAAGCCCCATCCAATCTGGTTCAGGCTTACAAAACAAATCCCAGAGGGTCTTATGTGTATAGAGCAGTGCTGAGCTCAGACATGGATGGGACTTCAAGGAGCAGCATAACCACCATGTTTGTTCCAGAAGAACATTTTGCTTCCCACAGGCCCAAAGCATCCCCATGTCCTCAGCAAACTTTAGATACAATAAAGGCCAGGAGTCACAATGTGCCACAGAGGGAGACAACAAGTACTGCTAGTGCCCAGGTCCCTGCAATTATCTGCAGGTCTGACTCTCCCATACAGGTGAAATTCCCAATAGAAACGTGAGCTCTACCCCACACAGAAGGAGACAGCAGCTCCCACTCCCCTGACAATGGAAGTTGACCCAGAACACTACAAAGAGCACCAGTAAACCCTCGTCAGTCTTTATTACAGTCAGTCTAAACCCTCATATTGCTGCCTGCTACCTGAAGCAGGCAGCAATAGGGACCTGACCTACCTCGTCCTCCACCCAAGGCAGATGAAACAACAGATCTGTCCCCTGCAGGGAATCAGCAGGGCTCCTGAAGATCATGGAAGCATCTGATTTCACTTATATACTGGGCAAGCAGATGTGATCAACAAGCAGCAGCTGGGCATTGTCTCAACCTGCCTCGAAAGCAAACCAGACACTAAAGGACCAGTCTCACAATCATGTATTCTCAGCAGTATGGTCATTCTCCACACCTCCCAACTTCCCCTAGGAGCATTTGCAGTTGCCACTACCCTATCTGGAAAGTTATTCCAGAATTTTTTTTTTTTTAATAGATTGAACTCTTTCTGTAACTTTGCAACTAAGTTTATTAATGTGCAATTTATATGCATTTTATAACTGTATTATGATTGAAGGAAAATAATGATTCTTTTTCCTCGACAGTTTCTCCTGAGTGTTTCTATGGAGGGCTGACACATTGTCTCCCCGGCTCCATCTCATTAAACCAACCCAACTCTTCCTATGTCCTCTTAAGGTGGTCACTCCCTACACTTTACCATTCAGCAACTTCTCAATTTTAAGTCAACTTCTTTGCAATGAGCTCACCAAAACTGCAGTTGGTACCCTGCAGAACAGCAAACAAATGCCTCCAGCAATGGTGCCAACACTTTCTTTTCTCTACTAAAACTATCTTGCCAGATGCATCCTGAGGTCGTGTCATTTTCTTGAACAATAAATTTATTCAGAAAAATATGTATGAGGGGTGCAAAACTATCTGCTAAATGAAAAGGCATCTAGTGAACACTGTTAGCTGAATAACATATGGGGAATATGTTCAGAGCCATGTTGTTTTGACAAGTTTGTTAGTAAAATATTGTATTTTATAAACATGGGTGTTCCCTTTTACCTTTTACAAAAAAAAAGTATTTTGAAGACAGAGTACAACATTTATGGTTAGAAAGCTAATTCAAGAAGATTCAAACTGCAGTGCTTCTGTATTGTTAGAAACAAAACCTCACAAAATGCTGTCTTGGTTCAAGTGAAACCAGAATCTTTCTTGGTTTTTCAGTTCATTCCCCAAACAATAAAAATCCACTGTTTCTCCTGATTTTGGTCTCTGGTTACAGGCTTGCAGTGATCTCTCAGGCATTGTATTCCCAAGTGATGTGAGAGCTGATACCTGACCATCATCTACAGTATTACATTGCATTGCTCACGAGAGTTGAAGTGCTTTATGCATGATCCCTTTCCAGATGTATAGGAACAGTTTCTGATTTAGGGCTAAGTCTCATTCCATTTAAACATAGAATGATCATGTCACCACCTCTAGGACACTTCTGAGGATTCTATTCAATTTCCACCAAACAACAATGAAAAACTCAAGTGATGCTGAATGCTGGTTTCCCAGTCTTTCTCACCCCTCATAAGAAAGGTTTAAATCGGCAGAAAATGTTTAAAGGGGCAAGTAAACTGAAGGTACTGACTAAACCAGAACTCCTGTGATCAGCCACTCCAGAATATAAGCAGCACTTGAGATCAGGAATTTTAATTTGTCTCTGTTAAAAACATGAAGTCATTCCTGAATGCTGCCAAGACCCTGTAAGATGTTATAGCTGTTCTCCAGTTGTCCTGAGGCAGACAGATTATCTTTCTGCTGAGCTTGCTGAACCATTATTTATCACCTGCCAAGACTGATTACTCATCCTTTGGACAATGACAAGTCTTTCCTTCCTCTGTTAATTACTGTCATTGTTAATAGCCATGTTACTAATTAATATTCAGTCATAATGAAAACTCTTTACTGTCATCTCCCATAACACCTTCAGTTTTTAGGGTTACCCTTACACATTGGCTTTGCATTTGCTTGTGGCCATTTCTATCACTGCAACCTACTTTTGCCCACCTAGAAATACTACTTATGCCCTTCAAGTAAGAAAATTTAGATTTATCCTTCTAAGACACAGTGAAGATTTGACTGATTCCTTTACAACACTGTTGTCTGCCAGACCAAGACACAGATACTTCTAAGTTTTCCAGAAAATATCATCTTCACCTCTCCTTCAGATTAAGCCTGGTAGATGGACCTCATGTAACCCATCTTCCCAGAAAGATATTTTCTCACATTTCACAAGCTGTTTCAGAGGACACCCAAGGAAAACCCTTGACTCTGACATGTTTCCACTGTACCCTAAAAGGGCATTTGAAATCTTCTGAAAACAAACAGCTGGGCATGTTTCCATAATGGAAAGTGTTACTGAATCCAGGTAGAGGAATATCTTCCATCTTCTCTGTGCTCCTCTCTACACATCTACATTTCCTCTGAGTCAGAATGCTCAGTTCAAGAACAGCCAACATCCTCTGAACATCTATTTCCTCCTCATCTATAATGAAACATATCTTTTTGCCTTAGGCTCTTCTTTGAAGCTGAAGTTGCTTAACACCAACTGAATAGCTGTATTTCTACATGCAAACATATTCACAATGACTATTTATCCAGATACATGTTTAGAGACGGACCAGCAGTTTTACATTTATTGCTATTTTCTACATTTTCTCTTCAGCCTCAGTGACCCCATAATAGTAGCTAGTGTTCTCTGCTGGCCATTGCCTGTCAACATGACAAATGAGTGGTAAGACATTGAAAGATTAATTTAAAAAATTCACAAGGTGTGAGGCCATTGGCAAGATGCAGTTGGTGAGGGGAGTCACCATCCCAGTATTTGATACCTTATCTACTCAACCTATGTTGTTCTACCTCTTTCAGAAAACAGAAAGATTAGCCCATCTTTTACATGCTGAAATGACAAAGGCAGACAGGACAACGCACTGTCCTCCAAATATTTCTAAAGATCTGCTGCCTGGAGTGGAGCCTCTACCTCTGGCTCTGAGCAAAGGAGCCAGGAACACTGATGCCTGCTTGTCACCCAACAGACTAAATGTGTCCCTGACAAGGCCTACACCTGTACACACACATGTATATGTATACAAATAAAAAATACAGGAGTATTTGAGTATTTCTGAAACCTCAGCAATGCGTGCATCTTTATTTTTCCTTTTAGGCCTGGAAAGACAACTGCTTTTTTTGCTGTGTCCCGAGATGGCAGAGCTGACAAGCACTGACAAGTGGAGCTCTACAGGGATTTGACAAGAGACACCTTGTGCGGCCAGGTGTGACACAATGACCAAGGACTAAAGTTTGTCCTGTCTCATGGGACTTGTTAAGCTGAGCCCTGACCACTGGATGCCATCAGCTGATGGGGTGGGATATCCTGGATCTCAGATCATTCCCAGCCTCACATTGCACTGACAGATAGTACCACTGAAGCAAGTGAGGTCTTAAAAACATTTAAAAATACCACCTGATCATAACTTGAGAGAATGTGTTATACATACCTGTATACAGAAGGATACAGAAGATTGCTTGGTTATTTCCTGTCTTTTTTTCGTTATTACTGTAACTCTAATATTCTCTGAATATATTTTGATGGTTTAAAAAAATATTAAGTACTGTTGCATGGCAGGGGAAGGTTTACAGTCTGGTTGGGATAGGTTTTTTGTTTGGTTGGTTGGGGTTTTTTCCATGAAAAATGTGAACTGTTCAGCTCCTTCCTAGACCTCATCTACATACTTCATGGGCAAACAAGCCACATGTCTGGCCTCTGATGTCAATCACCTCCAAACTCACAGTCTAGACAGTCTTTTGCTGAAAGGGTAAAAATATGTCCCCCTTTCTGTCACTTCATTCTTGAAAATAGATGAACCCATTTTAGCACCAAATTTTCCAAACAATTTGCTTCTGAACTCAGAGCAATCTTTAAATATTTCTATAAGAAAAGCAAGAGAAAAAAACCAATCACAAGCAGTTGAAATGACATAAAAATACATGCACAGGTGTATGACCAGAAACTCAAGCTGCTTTTTACTCTGACAATCATGTCAATCACACTATTAAATGAAAATAATGTCTTGGGTCATTCCCCAAGCAGTTCTGAGTCCTTGGTAAATCTAGGACAAAAAGGTTAATTATCCCCACTTTTACCACTGGGCTTGCAAAAATAAACAAATTAACATCCCCCATGATAAAGGGCAAAATTATTTCATACAAAATTTCTCAAGGCCTTTAGCACTCTGTGCTACAATTTTTCTAACACAGAGCCCCCCACTGACACCCACAGTGATTTCAGCTAAGTTGGAAGTACAGGCTACCACTCACAGCAGGGATTTAACACAAAGCAACAATTTTTATGGTAGGGGAAAAAAAAGGAGAACACCTAGGTCTCTCTCTAGTATTCTGTTACAAATATTGAGGAAGTGCTTTATAAAATTTACCTACAATGAGTATATAAATTAATACCAATGCCTAAAAAAATATCTCAGCTCTGAGTCTCATTTGACTCAGAAAATGTAATTGCAGCTCTCCTTTATCAGCATGTGGTAATTGCACCACTCAGTGTCAGCAAGGAGCATCATCAAAGCTACAACAGCTTAAGGAGCATCATCAAAGCTACAACAGCTCAGAGCTTCTAGCAGTTTTCCTTTATTTTATACTCACTTTAAATCTTGTTTGTGAATTATTAACAACCATTAGCAGCAGGAGTGTTATCCCTTTTTGATCAAAGCAGCCAAAGTTTCTAAGGAGTCTTTGTTCATTGTAAACTTGAGATCTTGAATTTACAATTTACTTTTCTTGTAATAAAAAGATTTAAAACATAGTACTCCATGTGAAGTAAGAATGAGGCTTGGTGGGAAGGTGGAATACAAAATTTGAAAGATGGAGGTTTAGAATTGCAAACCCAAAATTCCTGTGTACTTTCAACCCTGTTAATACCTCCTTCCTCTTACCTGCTATTCAGAGGGACTTTTGCCTTCTCATAATATTGGTCAGGCTACCAAAGTACACATTCCCTCCACAATGCAGACCTGTACAGGAAGGTTTTCACTAGGCAGGAATCAATAAATGACATGATGGTGCAGAGCTCTGTGTGGGCTAATTTACCCAGGTAACAAAGATGAATTAGATCTTAAGAGCTCAGAGATAACACAGCCAGACTTCTTTCCTTACAAGGCTGCCCATCTAAAAATAGCTCAGGTCGCTTCACAAGGCATGAGAGAAAGTAGCAGCAGACATGCCTGAAGACACTGCAATACCCTCCCATCACCAAAACCCAGAAGCAAGCAGCCATGCTGAGGAGCAGAAGGATGCTACTCACCAAGAGCCCTGGATTTAAAATGATTGCTCTACAGTGGTGACAGTAAGGCTGAGTTAGCAAACCTCTTAATGGCTGCATAGTTAATCCCAGTGAAAGAGGTCTGCCAGGGCAGCTTAAACCAGGTCCTCAACTGGAAAAAAAGTGATACCAGCAAAAGGTCTTTTTCCAGTTGACCTGCCCAGCTCATAAAGGGTTTGGTGTTACACCAGCTTCAGTGTTATTCTCACTGCACTTTGACAGAGCTGTGTCACATCAGCCCAGCCGGTTTACCTGACACTCAGCACCTTTGACCCTCACTGGCCTTTGCTCACACTGAGAGATGCCAAGCCATGGCCTTAGCACAGGGCAGCCACACTGATTTACTCATGCTAAACACCACACCTGACTTGGAAAACCTGAGCTGCCATCATGTCTGTGCTACCTGACAGGCCTGGCATCAACAAACACAGTTTATGTGCACTCGGTTTACGCAGGTAAACCCGAATGCACACACCCTCCAGAAGCCAGGATATACCATAACCCCAGAGCAACCCCCACTGCTGTTGCTTCACTTGGCTAGAATTTGGCCTAAATTAGAGATGCACCATGTGACCTGTACCCAAGTCTTATTCTCTCCTCAAATACAACCCATGTCAAATTGCTGTTACTACAAGTATGGGAGGAAATTGCAAGACAAAAAGAATTAGCAGTTCCACACTTAAGAGTCATTCAAACCCATATGTCCTATAACACGCACAGAAGATGAGCACATTGCCTCAAGAGCCCTTATAGAGGTGTACAAGAGGCACAAAAGTGGTACCTTGCACTCCCAGCAAATAACAGAATTTTGTAGTAGCATCTGAAATTACCAACTTTTACAAATCACTAAGAGCTGCAGATGTGTTGAGATGCACCTGTACACCTACAATTGATCATAAATTTCCAGCTGCTTTTCAGGGTGCTCTGCCTTTGCATTACTCAGACTACTGAAGTGGCTCATACAGCTTAGCAATTTGGCTCTCTGCCATATAGTAGTGTTTAGGCGCTGTTCCTCATGTTGTCAAAATGATTTGGCAACAAAACAGCAAAGGAAGCAACTCTGAGCACTGCTGTGGAATCGAGGCTTTTGAAGAATCCTGTGTCAGACCTTGTTAGGGATGAAACATTTTTACTTCTATTCAATTCATGTGAACAGCCTTTAAATCAAATGCAATTTTTCTATTATTTCAATAATATATTAATATTTTTAATAGCTAATTTCCTTCTCTAGGAAACAAGAAAATTGATAAAATGTAAAAGGCAACTGGTGTATTTCAGCATGCGACTATCAGGTCACTTCACACCACGTCCTCATTCACAAACTGAATTTCAAAGGCTGTTACATCAAGGTCCTCCTTTCCCTCACCAGTGTTATAACAGTTTCCCTGCAAAGGTGTAAATGTCACCAAGTGGTGCAAGACAGCAAAGTGCTCTGAAAGCTGCAGCATTTTAATGATTTTGGCACAATATTTATTTACTAAGAGATCTGGAATTGTAGTACTCACCAATGCTGGATTCCTGTGAATTTCTGCAGTAATTCTGTTGACAAAAGTCAATTTTTCAATCTCCTACAGGGCCCTGGCCACAACAGATCTCTCCCAGGATCACACACTTCAGTGTTAACGGCAGCAACATAAACATCTGTGATCTCTATTACAGAGAAAGGTAGTTGCCTTCATCAAATTCTATAAGAAAGAAACTTCCTCCTGACACATTGCTTATTTTTCCTCCTCATGTTCTTTAGGAAAGGCTGAGAACCACACACAGAGTTTGCAGTGATGCAGTAACAGTCGCATTACCGGGAAAATTAAATGACCCTGTATATGTAACTTTCCTCCCTCCAAGACTTCATGGTTCTTACAATAAAATAATCAGTACTGTACAGCTTTCACACCCCATTTCCTGCTAGGTCTTTCAATCACATGTAATCATCATCTGTAGGGTTAGGGTTCTTAAAACCACAAAGCCCAGAGCTCCAGGTACACTGCAGCTGCAAAAGGCATGCCAAGGGGAACACAGAACTGCCACAACATGGCACCCTCCACAGCTTTCTCCTTGGAACCAGCCTTAGCCCAAGGCTGCTTTTACTGCTCTGCCTCGGGCTAGGGTTCTGCTGCCCTGGAGTGCAGCTGGCCTCTCTGGAGCTCTGTACTGGTGAAGCAGTCAATCAAGGACAATTCTCCAGGAAGATTCAGGTAGCACATGTAATTTCTTTTAGTCAATGATAAAGCCAAATGAATTACCCAGCTATAGTAATTGCTGACAATTTACTTAGTGCCACATAAAACAAAGAGACAATATTGGCACTAATACTAGAGGCCTTATTTTAAACAGGGCTCCTTAAGCCAAGTGTTAAAAGGAATTTCTACTGCCAAGGTGCAGTTGATTTTGCCGGTAATAGCATGTTCCAGCATTTGAAATTTGGGCAGAGATATGTAACAGTGGGAATTTTAAATGTGCAGCACAATTTAATGATGACACTGAAACAACCAGCAAGCAGAAATCTGTTGGCCATAATTAACAAGCTCAAAATATGTAAATTATTTGTTCTTTCTTATATTTGATTGATTTCCCAAGGATGTGCATAACACAAGCAGTAAATACAACAATTGCCATTCCTTTAAAATCTATATTTAAAAATTACATTTCATGTCTGATATACCCTTCAAGTTTATTTTACCAAATAACCTCTGAAAGTAATAAGCATTTTGAAAAGCTGAAAGCTGCACTGAACTACTACCATTCAGTTTAAATAATTGAATCTAATGTCAGAACACCACGTATCTTATCTGTCTACAAATTTTAGAAAGCATTTTTGTTTTCATTCTAAGATAGACAGAATCCAGCAAAATATCTTCCTTCTTTTTTTTTCTTTCTTGCCAATAATTTGAAGACCAACATTTTATTTAACTCCTTTCAATGTAAGCATGGCTTTGGAGTTGGAAAAGTTGATGGGCTGCTCCAAAGCAGCAATGATTTCTGCTAGCAAAAGGTTCTGAAAGCAGGATGGGCACAGCTGTGTGTGTGTTTGGTTGCTACCCAAGCGCAAAGTGCAGCCTTTATAAAGCCTGGATCAGCCCTGATCAGAGCAGCTCTGTTGTTTTAGAGAGCTTTGTGGTGCAACACCTGCCAGCAGTGGGACACACCTGACAGTGCTGCTGCTTTCCTTCTGCCATCCAACAGTGCCCTGGTCTGAGACCCAGCACCTTCACTCACTTCTTTCTGGAAACCTCACGAGCATCAGGGTGTTTTATTGCCCCCACAGACTCTCTGGTCTTGGCTCTCTGGAAATATATCCCTGGGCACATCAGCTGCTCTGTGCACTCTGAATTCAGCCGTGTCCTGGTGAGTGTGGCAGGAACAATCTCGGACCTCGCAGTGTTTCTCAGCAGTTTGCCTGGGCAGATTTGCACGTAACAGCCTTGCAGTGCAGCAAAACACATGCATGTTGCTTTTAGTTTCCAAATAGCAAAGCTCAAAATCCTTTCTATGTAAAGCTAAAGCTTTTTCTGCGGCCGGCAACACTGTGTCCCTTAAGGTCTTGTTAAGTATTTTCATTAACCAGACGTTCTGGGAGAGAGCTCTCGAAATACTTTCAGAGAGTAGTTTCACGAGCGACTGTAGAAACTAGAATAATGTAAATACCCTAGCAAAAAATCTTCCCGTAAACATTGAAATGAAAAACAAAGTAGCAGCAAATACACCTGCCTGGCGCCCACACAAGGCTCGTTGCTCGCCCCGCAGTCGCCACAGCCGGCTGCGGTTTGAGCCGCAATGCCGCAGGGCCGCGCCAGGGGGCGCTGCGCGAGCACGGACGGCGCCGGCCGCGCGCCCGGGCCCCATGGCGACCGCGGGGAGCGCGCGGGGCGGCGACGGGCCCGGCCCCAGGGACGGCGACAGACTGCCAAGGGTGGCCTACAGCTGTGAGCACAGCTGCCGGAAAGCTGCTTTCCAAAGTTCCGGGCACCGGCCACAGAGCCCGGACCGTACCACCTGGAACCTGGATGTTATGGCAAATCAACGCTTATTGCGAGGAAAACAAATCTTTCTTGGTATTACAAACATTCTTCCGACGCTTTCAGATCNGCCGGGGCCGGGCCGGGCGGCGGCCGGGAGGTGGTGGTGTTGCCCACGGAATGGGAGGCGAGGCCGCTGGAAAAGCAGATAGGAGAGCGCACCCTTCTTCTAAGTGCCGCTCTCGTGTTCAAATGTGACTGATTTCGGAGGTAAGGAGGGCAAACACAGACTCCGGGCGGGAAGGAGCGGGACTGTCCTGTCCTCTCCACACCGCGGGAGGCACACGGCAGAGAGAGGAACGCTGTGTCCACTGAACTCACTCACACGGAAGAGAAGTGAGAGGAAATGGTTCCAGGAAATCAAGACACAGAATTGCAATAAAACAGTAAAATCCAACAGGTCACACCATCAGGTTGTATCTGAAAACTGGCATGCAAAGGCAGGGCAGGGGAATACCTTGCTTATCTTCTGCTGATTTTTCACTTTCACCCTAGGACCACGTGCTCAGGAGGAACACATTCAGATGTACAATGTCCTCTTTTTTCTCAACTACTCATCAGCATCTTGCATCAAGTCCCCGAGAAAGATGACAACAAAGCAGACACAGCACTCGGATCACTGTACCACTGGCCTGGGAGAGCTGCCAAGCAGTCGCCTGTCCCAGCACAGCCAGCTCACTGGCCTGCTCCCAGAACAAAGTCAGGTACACATGGAAATATTTGCAGGACATCGTGGGAATGCTGAGCATTTTACTGCACTGTAAACCTTGTCTTTTATAAACATATTCAATTATGTTGCACTGGGGAGGCAAAGGCAAAGCCTGTACACAAGAAGAAAACTCATATGGCTGAACATCTGTAACCTGAACTTCTTTTGTTCTCCCAGATGAAAATAAAACATCTAAAACAGGTTAACCACCCAAAAGGGTTAAAAGTATGACCTTATGAATTAAACTGAATCGAGAGAGGGAAAATGTAAGCAGCGAAAGGTACAGAATGTATTGAGGAACACAAGTTTTAAAGAAGAAAAATAAATCTTGGAAGTATTACAGCAAACTTTTCTGCAAATCAATGCAATAAAAACAAGTAAAGGAAGTCAGATCCAAAAAGAGATCATGTTAAATTGAGGGAAAAAAATTATAAAGAAGTCACTTCTGTCTAATAAAATGTTTTGTCACATAGAAGCAGGCACTAAAACTTAGATAAAAATACAGAAATCCATGGCTTTGTCTCTGTATGCTCGTATAGCCCCTCCCAGGAACACAATAATTGCAGGATTGTTCATTGTACAGTCCCCTCTGCAAGAACAAGCATGAAAATTATGTTTGGAGGATTTGGGACCAGAAATCCCACTGTACAAAAAGCAAGGTAACTCAATGACACCAGACTAAGTGGAAGAATAGTGAATATGCACACATACTACATTGATCTCAATACAAAATACTCTTCCAAAAGCCATATAAAAAATTACAGGTCAAATTAACTCTGACATAGCAAAGGCATCCCAAATGGCATTATATTTTTCTATGAAAACGTAAAATTACCAAGTCTGAAACCCAGAGTTATACTGGAAAAGAACTGTCTTCCTCCTCCTCCTCCACACAGTAATGTGTGTAGAATAACTCTGACCACACCTCATATTCCTTGGTTAAAAATTGCCAAGTTTCTTCAGACAGCTGCAATCACGCTGCCCCACCAGGGCTGGCTGTGCCTGCTCCTGCCCTTGCTGCATCCAGCATTTTGGGTATTGTACCAACTGCACTGCTAATGGTACTGACTCAACTCTGATGAAGCCAGTTGAAAGCATGTCAGGTCACTTTATACAACCATGCTATCTCACAAGCTCAGGAGATTCTGTCCAACATAGTGATTTATTCTGAAATAAACTTCTCAGCCTGTTCACACTCCATTAGTTTATGCTGCATGTACAGAGACAAGTTAGAAGGGAGAAAGAGTAGTAGATGTCAGTGGAGAAAATATACAAGAAGCAAGAGGATAAGCCTGTAGAAAACAGGTCGAAGGAATAAGAACATAGATGTTAAAAATAATGACAGGTATGCAAAAATAAATTTTGCTTACAAAATCTCAATGGGCAAATGCTAATCTATGTGCACATGCTTTCCACTGAATTCTGTAATAGTCCATACATATACCTGAATGTGAAATACAGAAAATGGCAAAGTTCTTTTCTGCTCCTGGATGTACTTGAACTTCATCAGGGATATCCAAATTTCCATTCTGGTATATTCCTGTATGGCTTGGGAAAGACCACATATAATATTCCTGAAAGACAAATATATGGCTAAAGAAAGTGTAAAGTCTTTCAGGAGAGCTGTAAAGGTTAATGAATTGATCTTTACCTAACACTGAAAACATAAAATGCCTTGCAACTTCATAGTGTTGAACATTAATACCAATTCCTGCCAATAAAGTTCCCCGTGTCCTAGTCTCCTGTGCAGAATCCCTGCTCTGTAAAGGCTTATTTCTGATTTTACTTTCACAGACTGAAACCTGTCAGTGCTGTGCAAATTTTGCTAACACTATTCTCAGAACAAACTACAGTAGGTCCCAAGGTAGGTAACTCAGAATATTGTTTCCAGCTTGAGAGAACAAATTGAAAGAGGTGTATTTACATTCTGTTACCAGCTTACTCACAGACTGTCTTGTGCAAACATGATCAGACTACAACAACGTGATGCAAATTTAAAACCAAGGACCAGCTTTTGGTTTTAAACCAATCAAGTAACAGCTTCCCTTCATTGCTCTGACCACACTTGCTGCAAAACACAAGCAAAGGCTGCCAGACTATGGCTAAACCAACAATTTGCTGCCAGGAGCTGGTCTGGTGAGAGAAGAGGTTAAAGCAAGAGATGATATGTGCTTCCTAAAGTCATGAGAGTTTCTTTTATGCATTTAAATTTGAAAACACATAGTCATGTCATGTCACAGATGTGGAGATGACAGCCTTATTATAAAGTGCAATATAGCATGACAAATTATTCACCTACTTCTTAAGGAAACTTCTCTCATGGCAATGACTTATCCTCATCCTTCAACACACCCTCCCAGTATCCAAAATTATAAGATACAATCAACATCTCCAGCTTTCCCTCAATGTCCCACTACAAATAAAAAAACTTTCTTCAAATTATACTTATAAAGGCCCAGAACGCTGATCTGGCAAACTGACTGTGTTTCTGCCAGAGATTATTTTGGTATTGTGACTTTAACTCTCCTTAGATTTAGAGCTAGATCTTAAAAATACCTGTCTTAGCAGGTCTTGTGAGTCCAAGTCTGGAGTCTGTTCTTGTGAGGTCTCACTGAGGCTATGAGTTCACAGTAAAAAACAAGCACTTGATGTGCATGGATCGGATTGGCATGACACGGTTTTGGCAGCAGGAGCGCTGCACACGGGGCTTCTGTGAGACGCTGCTGGAAGTTTCCCCTGTGCCCGAGGGAGCCAGTGCCTGCCGGCTCCAAGATGGGTCTGCCATGGTTGGCCAAGGCTGAGCCAATCAGTGGAGCTGGCAGTGTCTCTGGGATAAGGTTATTAAGATATTTGGGGTTATTTCTCATTATCCTATTCTGATTTGATTGGTTATAAATTCAATTAATTTCCCCAAGCTCAGTCTGTTTTGCCTGTGACAGTAACTGGTGAGTGATCTCTCCCCGTCCTGATCTTGACCTGTGAGATTTTTGTTGTATTTTCTCCCTCCTGTCCAGCTAAGGAGGAGGAATGATGGTGCACTGGTGGACACCTGGTGTCCAGCCAGGGTCAGCCTGCTACAATACATTATAGAAACCTCCAGAAAAATACGAAAAAGGTCAACAAACTTCTAGCCTCTCCCTAGTGACTGTGCATTTTATGAGTAGACCATAAACAGATCTAAAGAACATAAGATACTTATTTCAACATGGTTAAGCTGTTCTCCTGCTCTTCCTGCAGCCCATGGGAAACAGAATTCTGGCCTCCAATTGAGACAAGAAGCTGAGGGGTTGTTTAGACTGGAGAAAAGGAGGTCCATGGTGATCTTACCACTCTCTACAATGATCTGAAAGGAGGTTGTAGCAAGGTGGGGGTTGGCGCTGTTCTCTCATGTAACAAGTGATAAAGCTAGAAGATTAGATATTAGGAAAATTTCTCTACTGACAAGGTTAGCAAACATTGGGACAGGCAGCCCAGGGAGGTGGTTGAGTTACCATCTCTGGAGGTATTTAAAAGATGTGTGGAGGGGACACTCAGAGACATGGTTTAACGGAGGACTTGGCAGTGTTGAGTTAATGACTGGACTCAATAGTCTTAAAGGTCTTTTACAACCTAAAAATTCTATGATTCTATAAAGGAGAGCACATTTTTTTCCATTATTTGAAATGAAAACACAAAATGGAAAGTATATGTTTTTTTCACTACCACTTTAGATTAAGTGTGTAAATAAACTGATTCAGAATATGCAATCAAGTCCTGGAAGCAGAGCAGAACATACAGCAGGTTTACCATGGGCAACAACAAGAAGAAAATTTACAAGCATTTGCAGATGGTCAAGAACTAGACAGTTGTTGGCAATTCCCATGTGAAGCACTATGGGCAGAGATGGCCAGTTAGCACCTTCTGGGCCATGTGGCACACGAATGATTCAAGTGGGGTTCCCACCCTGCAGGAGTCCCCTGTACAGGAGCTTCTAGATCACCTGAATCTCTGGCTGCAGGAGAAAGGGTGCCTGCACTGCCAGACTGCCATGAAGGCCAGCAATCCAGCATGGGGAAGGGGTACCACGGGAGGCACCTCTAGCTGCTAATCACTTTTTCAACTCTTTCATTTCTGAGGCTTTTCATACAGGGTCAGGAAGTTGGTGCCTTTGGTGTGACCCTGTCTAGCTTCTCCATTGCACCAGAGCTGCCTCATTAGCCCAGCAAAAGTTTTGACCTCTCACCACACCAAGCTGTCATGGCTGGGCAACAGCATCTTAGTTCTGGTACCAGGGAAGAATATAACTACTTCTAAACACAGACCAGTCTGACCACTGGTGAGGCCCTCCCTGTGAAGACTGAGAGCTCCATACAAACCCACAACAGCCCCTGCCAAACCCATGCCAATGAAAACAGCCACATGTTGACGGGGCTTGATTGTTTCTTGGTATTAAAATAATGTAAGAAAAGTTGATCTGTAGAAAAAAAAATAATAGGGACTTTTATCCTTTCAGCAGGATGTATAATCAGTGGCTATCAGGATATCAGTAATGGAGACAAGTAAGTCTCCAGCTAGCTTAGATTCAACTGATTTTTTTTTCCATTAAGATCTCTTCTTTTATCATCTAGTTATTAAATGCACATTTTTGTCTTAAACCTGTTTTGAAGCAATTATATGTTTATGCTGGTATAGAATGCTCCCTTTATGAAACTAAATTGTTGGATATTTGTATGCTGTCTGTAATTTGGTATTCTAAAGTAGTAATTCTGGAAGTAAAACAAATGCACTTCCTTGCCTGTTTCTGCTTTTCTTCTCTTTAGTTGTTTGCATCCCTTTGCCTCCCTGAATACACAAAGACATGGAACATTGCCTCAGATTAAAACTGGGCCATGGCAGGCTAATAACCAGTTGTGGTTTTGAGAACTACCCCGGACAGATTTGTCACATCTCTTGACTACAAAGGACATCAACCCCAGACAAATGACCACCACAACAAAAAGTTGTCCTACAAACAACCTTTCTGAATTTTTAAAAAATATACTGGACACAAATTTCAGAAATTACTTTAAAGCCTTTTGTTCCTTTTTCAAAACTGAAAAACTCTCAGGAGCCTACATCTAACAAGCTTTTGACAAGATGTATTGGCATAATGTTAGAGCCATTTTTTAATGCCAGGCTTATTTCAAGGGCACTTCAAGTGTTTCACCTAGCCACACAGATATTGGAGGAGCCTGAGCTTGGTTTCAAGCATTCATCTCTTTCTTGAACTGGCATATAGGCCCAGAATAAATGCTATAATTCATCAGGTTGTTATTTTCTTGCCTTACAATTCAGCAGTCAAAACTTTGTAAAACAATTTAAGTTTTTCAGGAAAACCTGCACACATTTTTTTCTTTAGTTATGCTTTCACGTGTAAAATTATAAATTAAAAAAAAAAACAACCTCCATCCACAATGTGGGAACATTTTAGTTCATACACAGTAAAACAAAGAGCTATATAATAATACATAATTCATATCAGTCTTCCAGTACTGCAGAGATTTCTTTTAAAATTACCAATGGTACACATCAAAACTATCCCTTAAGGGTAAGTGGGTAATTTCTTTCATGAAAGTATTCAGTAATGCAACATTAAAGGGACAAAACATTCTGCAGGGCATGTATTTGATTAACTGTAAACCACACTTGGTGGATTTTTTTATTTTTTATATACTCCAGCTATATCTATAAATAAA